>PVKH010009776.1:0-18621 GCA_004027955.1 Chaetophractus vellerosus
TTGATGCAGATGCAATTAGCCCCAGGCTTGCTGGACCCAACAGCTGGGCACAATTACCTGGCCGAGTTGACACATTAGCCTAGCCATCACACCAGGGTTTTGAAATTGAGTGTCAGTGAAAACAAGTGCATAGCATTCAATGAAATCGGTATCAGGATTAGTTTTCAAAACCAAAGAATGTACTGTAGATACAGACCTTAGGTATAAAGAGTGTTTTGCAGTTGATTGTAAGTGTAAACAAGTGCACCAGGAACTGGCTTTGTTTTCAAAACTGAAATGCTTTCTGCATTCAGAAAAATTAGGTAAAACCAGTGTTTTGAAATTGACTTTAAGTGAAAACAAATAATAGCAGTCACTGAAACCAGTATCTTACTTTGTTTTCAAAACTGAAGAAAATGCTGCATTCACAGAACAAGAGGTTAAATCATTTCTTTGACATTGACTCTAAGTGAAAATAAGTGCATAACAGTCAATGACATCAGTATCAGGATTAGTTTTCAAACACAGTAGAACACTCCTTTCACAGATTGTTAAGTAAAACCGGGGTTTTCAAATTGACTGTAGGTGAAAATAAGTGCATAGCAGTAAAAGAAATCAGTATCAGCATGTGTTGTCAAAACAAAAGAAGCTACGGCATTCACAGAGCTCAGGTAAACCCAGTGTTTTGCAATTGACATAAGTGAAAAGATGTGCATACCCTCATTGAAACCAAAATCTTGCTTAGTTTTCAAAATCAAAGAACATACTGCATTCACAGAGAGTTAGGAAAAAACAGATTTTGACACTGACTGTATGTGCATGACAGTCAATGAAATTAGTATCAAAATTAGTTTTCAAACACTGAAGAACACACTACTTTCACAGATCTTTTGGTAAAACCAGGGTCTTGAAATTGAGTGTAAGTGAAAACAAGAGCATAGCTGTCAGTGAAACCAGTATCCAACTTAGTTTTCAAAACTGAAGAACTGGATTCAGAAAGAATTAGGTAAAACCAGTATTTTGAAATTGATTTTAAGTGTAAACAATTGTATGGCACTCAATAAAATTAGTATCTTAACTAGTTTTCAAAACTGAAGAACATTCTGAATTCACAGAACATTAGATTAAATCAGGGTTTGACTTTGAATATAGTTGAAAACAAGTCATAGCTGACAATGAAACCACTATCTGTCTTAATTTTGACATTGATTGTAACAGAAAACAAGAGCTTAGCAGTCAATGAAACCATTATTTTGCTTAGTTTACAAAAAAAATACTGGATTCACAGAGTTAGGAAAAAACAGGATTTGATATTGAGCTTAAGAAAAAAATGTGCATAGCAGTTAATAAAATCAGGATCAATATTAATATTCAAAACAGAAGAATATACTGCATGCAGAGATTAGGAAAAGCCAGTGTTTTTCAATTCACTACAAGTTAAAACAAGTACATATCAGTCAATGAAACCAGTATCAGGCTTTGTTTTCAAAACTGAAGAACATACTGCATTCACAGAGAATTAGGTAGAACCAGGGTTTTGAAATTGATTGTAAGTATAAACAAGTGCATACCAGTCAATGAAACCAGTAGTTGTCTTGATTTTTACATTGACTGTAAGAGAAAACAAGAGACTGGCATTCAATGAAACCATTATTTGGTTTAGTTTTCAAAACAAATGAATATACTGCATTCACAGAGAGGTAGGAAAAACCAGGGTTTTGTAATTGAGTGTAAGTGAAAATATGTGCATAGCAGTCAATGAAATCAGTATTAATATCAGTTTTCAAACACCAAAGAACACACTGCTTTCACAGATTGTTAGGTAAAACTCAGGTTTTGAAAATGAGTCTAAGTGAAAACAAGTACATAGTAGTCAATGAAATCAGTATCAGGCTTAATTTTCAAAAGTGAAGAACATACTGCATTCAGAAAGATTTAGGTAAAACCAGTGTTTTGAAATTGAGTGTAAGTGAAAACAAATGCACAGCAGTCAATGAAACCAGTTTCTTACATAGTTTTCAAAACTGAAGAACATACTGAATTCACAGAGCATTAGGTAAAACCAGTGATTTAAAATTGTGAGTGAAAACAAGTGCAGAGGATTAATGTATACAATATATGGCTTACTTTTCAAAAGAGAATCACATACTGCATTCATACACAGTTAAGTAAAACCGGTGTTTGACATTGATTCTAAGTGAAAACAAATGCCTAGCATTCAATGAAACCAGTATCTTACTTTGTTTTCAAAACTGAACATATTTTATAGAGACCATTATTTATAAACAGTGTTTTGACATTAATTTCAAGTGAAAAGAAATGCAGAGCAGAAAAAGAAACCAGAATCTGCCTTAGTGTTCAAAACTGAAGAATTTTCTGAATTCACAGAGCTTAGTAAAACCAGTGTTCTGACATTGACTGTTAGTGAGAACAAGTGCATATGAGTCAATGAAACCAATTACTGGCTTAGTTTTCAAAACTGAAGAAAAACATATTGGAGTCACAGAGAATTAGGTAAAAGTAGTGGTTTAATATTGACTGTAAGTGATAAAAGTGCATACCAATCAATGAAACCAGTCTCCATCTTAGTTTTCACAAATGAGCACCTTGTGCATTCAAAGAAGTTTAGGTAAAACCATTGTTGTGACATTGACTGTAATAGAAATGAATGTCAACACAATCAATGAAAGAATTATTTGCATTGTTTTCAAAATGCAAGGAAATCTTCCATTCACAGGGGGTTAGGAAAAACCAGTGTTTGACATTGAAAGTGAAACAAGTATATAGCAGTAAATTAAAGTAGTATCTGGCTTACTTTTCAAAACTGAAGACATAATGCATTCACAGAGCATTAGGTTAAACCAGTGTTTTGACATTGAGTGTAAGTGGAAAAATGGGAAAGCAGTGAATGAAACCAGAGACTGTCTTATTTTTTAAAAGAGAAGAAACACTTCATTCACAGAATTTTAGGTAAAACCAGTGTTTTGACATACATTGCAAGTGAAAACAAGTGCCTAGCATTCAATGAGACCAATGACTTACTTAGATTTCAAATCCCAAAAACATATCTCATTCACAGAGCATTAGGGAAAACCTAGGTTTTGACATTGAGTGTAAGTAAAGACAAGTGCAGAGCAGTCAAAGAAACCAGTAACAGGAGTACTTTTTGAAAGTTAAGGTAACACAGAATTAACAAAGCTTAGTAAAACCAGTGTTATGATATTGATTGTTAGTGAAAACAAGTGCATATCAGTGAATGAAACCAATATCTGGCTTAGTTTTCAAAACTGAAGAACATACTGCATTCACAGGGAGTTAAGTATAATTAGGGTTGTAACATTGTAAGTTAAAACAAGAGCAGAGCAGTCAGTGATATCAGTATCTCGCTTAGTTTAAAACCTGAAGAATATGCAGCATGCACAGAGTTAGGTAAAACCAGGTTTTGAAATTGACTGTAAGTGAAAACAAGGACATAGAAGTCAATGAAATAACTATCAGTATTAGTTGTCAAAACAGAAAAACAGACTGCATTCGCAGATCTTAGGTTAAACCAGTTGTTTGCAATTGACTGTAAGTGAAAACCAGTGTATATTGTCAATCAAACCAGTATCTGACTTTGGTTCCAAAATGGAGAACATACTGCATTCACAGAGTGTTAGCTAAACCCAAGGTGTTGACATTGTGTATAAGTGAAAACAAATGCATAGCAATGAAACCAGTGTCTTCTTTATTTTCAAAACTGAAGAAAGTAATGCATTCACACAGTGATAGGTAAAACCAGGGTTTTGACATTTTTTCTAATTGAAAATATGTGTGTAACTGTAAATGAACCCAGAATCTGCCTTAGTTTAGAGAGAGAAGCACAATATGTATTCACAGAATTTTAGGTAAAAGAAGAGTTTTAACTTTGATTGTAAGTGAAAACAAGTGCCTGCCTTTCAATGACACCCATATCTTACTTAATTTTCAAAACTGAAGCACATATCATGTTAACAGATCATTAGGTAATCCAGTGTTTTGACATTTAGTGTAAGTGAAAACAAGGGCAGAGCATTCAGGGAAACCAATATCTGCCTCCATTTCAAAACCCAAAGAACACAATGAATTCACAGAGCTTAGTAAAACGAGTATTCTGACATGATTGTAAAAGAAAACAAGTGCATATCAGTCAATGAAAACAAGATCTGACTTAATTTTCAAAACCAAGGAGCTTACTGCATTCACAGAGCATTAGGAAAAACAAGGGTTTTGACATTGACTGCAAGTGAATAGTAGTTAATGAAATCAGTAACAGGATTAGTTTCCAAACACCAAAGAACACACTGCTTTCACAGGTCATTAGGTAAAACCAGGATTTATAAATTGAGTGTAAGGGAAAACAAGTGCATAGTAGTCAATGAAATCAGTATCAGGATAAGTTATCAAAAGCAAAGAAGATACTTCATTTCCAGATCTTAGGTAACACCAATGTATTCCAATTGACTGCAAGTGAATACAAGGGCATATCAGTCAATGAAACTAGCATCTGGCTTTGTATTCAAAACTGAAGAACATATTGCATTTACAGATAGCTAGGGAAAACCAGTGTTTTGATATTGTAAGTGAAAACAAGAGCATAGCAGTCAATAAAACCAGCATTCTACTTAATTTTCAAAACTGAAGAACAACTGCATTCAGAAAGTTAGGTAAAATCAGTGTTTTGAAATTAATTGTAAGTAAATACAAGTGCATAAAATTCAATGAAACCAGTATCTTAGCTAGTTTTCAAAATGGAAGAACATACTGCATTCACAGAGCATCAGAATAACCAGGGTTTTGACTTTGAGTATAAGTGAAAACAATTTCATAGATGTCAATGAAACTGCAATCTCTCTTAATTTTGGCATTGACTGTAATAGGAAACAAGAGTATAGCATTCAATGAAATCATTATTTAGCTTTAGATTTAAAAACTAAAGAATATGCTGCATGCACAGGGAGTTAGGAAAAACCAGGGATTTGACATTGACTATAAATGAAAACATGTGCATAGCAGACAATGAAATCAGTATCAGGATTAGTTCTCAAAACCAAATAACATACTGCATAAACAGAGGTTAGGTAAAACCAGTGTGTTACAGTTTGATGTAATTATGAATTCAGAAATTCCATATTGAAACATGTTTGTAAACTGATCTGTTTTTCTGGGAAAGATTGGGTTATGATTAGGGTATTAACTGGGCCAAGTTAGCAGGGCCTGCCCCTCAGTGCGTGTGGTCTCAAGTGTAAAAACCAAGGCAGCAGATTTGAGAAGCAGATTTTTGAGAAGCAGTTCTGATGTTGGAGAGGGCCATTTGCCTGATAGTCTACAGCTGACCTTGTGGAAGAAGCACTAAGCCTGGAGAGAATGCAGCCCCGGCAGGAGAGGAACCCAAAGACCTGAGCCCTGGCAAATGTCAGCAGCTGTCTTGCTCCAACATGTGGACTTTGATGAGGGAAGAAACCTATGCTTTGTGGCCTGGTAATTGTAGGCTTCTATCCCAAATAAATACCCTTTATAAAGACCAAACAATTATTGCTATATTTTGTGAAGGCACCACTTTGGTTGACTAATACAGAATTGTTACTGAGGAGTGGGGTAGTGCTTTTTGCAATTACCAAAATGTTGGAACTGTTTTATAAATGGGTAAGGGGTATTTTTTGGAGGAATTTTGAAATGTTGATGGAAAAGGCCTAGATCACTTTGCAGAGACTGTTGATAGTAATATGGAGCCTAAAGTTCTTTTTAATAAGGCCTTAGAAGGAAACAATTGTGAGATGGACACTAAAGAGACTTTTTATGATGCCTTAGAAGTAAATGAAGAAACTATTATTGGAAACTGGAGGAAAGGTGATCCATGTTTTAAAATTGCAGAGAACTTAGCAGTTTTACTGCTGGTGTTATAGGGAATACAGAATGTGAAAATGGTGAACCTGATCATTTAGCTGAAGTACTTTCCAAAGTAAACCTCAAGAATGTGGCTTGGATTCTCCTTGGGGCTTATAGCAAAATGCTAGATGAAAGAAATACACTAAGGACTGAACTTTTGGGCACAAAGAAAACAGAAACTGATTCCAGAACTTCCAAGTTTCTGGAAATCAAGTTTCCAAATCAAATTGCCCCATTTGAAGATTTAGCTAAACCTAGAAATTGTAAATCAGAATTGAATATGCAGTTATCTAGGAAAGACTTGTGGAAAGTCTTACTGTCTGATGGCTTGGACCCCTGCCTCCTGCATGCTAAACCAACAAAGTTTTTGAGAGACCTGTATGAACAAAACCACTGTTCAGTTGGGCTAAAAAGGACATGGAAAGGAGACATTGAAGGAGAAACAGCTTTAAGGAAAAAAGCATGGAATCTGAGATCTGGAATTAAGACATCACCTTGGGCAAAGGGAGGAGCCCCACCCATGTGTCCCGAGAGGGTGAGATTGACTGGGATGTTGAAGAGGGTGGAAGCCTCCACCTGATGTTCTGGGAGAGTTTTGCCTCCCCAGAGTGCAGAGAGGGTGAGTTTGCCCCAACAATTGAAGAGGGTGGATGTTCCCAACTGATGTTTGGGAAGAGTCTTGCCACCCCAGGGTACATGGAGGGTGGAGCACATTCCTCAAAGATTAGGGCAGTTAAGGTCAGCACCCCATAGGTCTGAGAGGGGTGCTCCTGTCCCCCATGGATTAGGGAAGGCCAGGTGGTCAACTAGTTGCTCTGAGAGATTTGAGCCTGTATGCTAAAGGTTAAGGGGAATGTTGTCTTCACCTCACTGTACTAGGGGTGCTCAGGCTCTAACCCAAAGATTGGGTAGGGTAGGGCAATCACCCCAACCCTCTTGGAGGGTGAGGTCTGGAACTTGCTTGACACCCAGATGCTTTAAGAGGGTGGAACCAAGAAAATGGCTGTTGGGCAAGCCTGTGGAAAGGGTGGGGTCCCATGTCACTCCAAGGAGAAGAAACCATCATCTTAAGCATGACTCTCAGACTTTGAAATGGAATGGAGGATGCCCTGCAGTTTTGCTGAACTGTAGAGGATCCATGACTCAAGTTTAAAATCTCAATTTCTCCTTATGATAATTTAAATGTGTATTCTTTGTCTTCCCTTTTGTGTATTGAAAGCAGTTAACTTGTTTTGTAAGTTTCAAAGTTCTACAGGTAGAAGGGATTTTGCCTGAAGACAAACTGTATTTCTATAAAATGATTATGATATGATTTTGTACTTGCCATTGTTACTGAATTAAGGCTTTCTTGAATATTGTAATGTATTTTTGGAATTCAGAGGGTGGAGTTTTACAGTTTGATGTGATTATGAATTCCAAAAATACATATTGAATTATGCTTGTAAACTGATCTGTTGATCTGGTCAAGATTGGGTTATGATTAGGGTATTAACTGGGCCATGTTAGCAGGGCATTGAGCACTGCCCTTCAGTGGGTGTGGTCTCAAGTGTAAAAATCAAGGCAGCAGATTTGAGAAGCAGATTTTTGAGAAGCAGTTCTGATGGAGAGGGCCATTCACCTGATAGTCTACAGTTGACCTTGTAGAAGAAGCACTAAGCCTGGAGAGAATGCAGCCCCGGCAGGAGAGGAACCCAAAGACCTGAGCCCTGGCAAATGTCAGCAGCTGTCTTGCTCCAACACATGGACTTTGGTGAGGGAAGAAACCTATGCTTTGTGGCCTGGTAATTGTAGGCTTCTATCCCAAATAAATACCCTTTATAAAGACCAAACAATTATTGCTATATTTTGTGAAGGCACCTCTTTGGCTGACTAATACAAAGTGTTTGGCAATTTATTTTAAGTCAAAACAAGTGCATATCAGTCAATGAATCCAATATCTATCTTAGTTTTGAAAAATGAAGAACATACTGCATTCATGAGAATTAGGTAAAACTAGGGCTTTGAAATTAATTTTAAGTGAAAACAAATGCAAACTGTGGATGAAACCAGTAATTGTCTTAGTTTTGACATTGGCTGTAAGAGAAAACAAGAGCCTAATATTCAATTAAACCATTTTTTGGTTT
The DNA here is from genome assembly GCA_004027955.1 of Chaetophractus vellerosus. NCBI lineage: Eukaryota > Metazoa > Chordata > Mammalia > Cingulata > Chlamyphoridae > Chaetophractus > Chaetophractus vellerosus. The sequence goes on from PVKH010009776.1 coordinate 8,010, forward strand.
AATTTAAAATGAAATCAGTATCAGTGTAGTTTTCAAAAGTGAAGAACATTCTACTTTCAGAGATTCACATAAAACCAGTGCTTTTACATTGACTGTGAGAACAAGTGTAAAGCAGTCAATGTAACCAGTATCTTTCTTAGTTTTCAAACTGAAAGCATTGCATTCACAGAGTGTTAGATAAAACCAGTGTCTTGACTTTGAGTGTAAGTGAAAACAAGTGCAGAGCAGTTCATGAAACCAGTAACTGGTGTACTTTTTGAAAGCTATGATAACATGTAAATTACAAAGCTTAGTAAAACCAGTGTTATGATATTGATTGTAAGGGAAAAATAAGTTTTCAAAGCTGAAGAACATATTGAATTTACAGATAGTTAAGTAAAACCTGTGTTTTGGCGCTGAGTGTAAGTGAAAAAAGTGCATAGTAGTCAATGGAACTAGTATCCACTTAGTTTTAAAGACTAAAGAACATAATGCCTTCTCTAAGTGTTCAGTAAAACCAGTGTTTTGGCAATGATTGTAAGTGTAAACACGTTCATAACAGTCAATGAAACCACTATCTGGTTTAGTGTTTGGAACTGAAGAACATACTGAATCTCAGTAAATTAAATAAAACCAGAATTTTAACATTGAGAGTTAAGTGAAATCAAGTGCATAGAAGTCAATGAAACCAGTACCTGACTTAGTTTGCAAACTTGAAGAACATACTGCATTCACACAGATTTAGGTAAAGCCAGTGTTTGACATTGATTACAAGTGAAAACAAGTGTATAGCCATCAATGAAAACACTATCTGATTAATTTACCAAGACTGAAAGACATACTGCTTTGACAGTGTGTTTGTTAAAACCAGTGTTTTGACATTGACTGAAACTGAAATCAGGTACATAGCATTCATTGAAACTAATAATTGACTTAGATTTCAAAGCTGATGTAACAGTTTGACAGCTTTGTTTAATTGTGAATTCCAAAAATATAAATTGGATTATGCTTGCAAACTCATCTGTTCATCTGGGCATGATTGGTTTATGATTAGGGCATTGACTGGGCTGCAGTAAGTACGGTGTTGAGCCCCACCCTTCAGTGGGTGTGGTCTCAAGTTTAAAAAGCAAGACAGAGAATTGGAGAGAAGCAGATTTGAGAAGCAATTCTGATGTTGGAGTGAGCCGTTTGACTGATAGTCTACAGCTGGCCTTGTGGAGAGACGCAAAGCATAGACAGCCTCATGGTCTACAGCTGAACTTGTGGAGGAAGCAGAAGCTAAGCCCAGAGAGAAATGCAGCCCCGGGAACAGAGAAACCCAGAAGCCTGAACCTTGGACACGTTGGCAGCTGTCTTGCTCCAACACCTGGACTTTGGTGAGGGAAAAACTTTATGCTTTGTGGCCTGGTAACTGTAAGATTCTACCCCAAATAAATACCCTTTATAAAGACTGACCAATTTTGGTATATTTCAAAAGCACTTCTGTGGCTGACCAAAACAGCTGAAGAACATACTTCATTCACAAATTGCTAAGTAAAATCAGGGTTTTGATATTGATTGTAAGTGAGAACAAAAGCATAGCAATGAATAAAACCAATGTCTAGCTTTCTTTTCAAACCTGAAAATCAAAATTCATTCACAGAGCTTTAAGTACAACTAGTGTTTTGTCATTGTTCATAAATGGAAAGAACTGATTCACAATGAAACCAGTTACTTACTTAATTTTCAAAGTGAAGAAAATTCTCCATTAACAGAGCATTATGTAAATCCAGTGTTTTGTCATTGATTGTAAGTGAAAACTAGTGCATTTCATTCAATCAAATCAGTATATTGTTTAGTTTTCAAATGCTAAAAACATACTGCAATCACAGCAAGTTAGGTAAAACGAGTGTTGTGACATTGTTATTGAAAACAAGTGCTGAACATTCAATGAAACCAGTATCTGTCTTAGTTTTGAAAAGAAAAGCAAATACTCTATTCACAGAATTTCAGGTTAAACCAGTGTTTTGACATAGATTGTAAGTGAAAGCAAGTGCCTAGAATTCAATGAAACCCGTAACTTTCTCAGTTTTGAAAACTGAAGAAAATATTGTATTCACAGAGTTTTTGGTAAAACCATTATTTTGACATTGAGTGTAAGTGAAAAGAAGTGCAGAGTAGTCAAATAAACCAGTAAATGGCTTAGTTTTCAAAACTGAAGAACACCCTGAATTCACAGGGCTTAGTAAATCCAGTGTTATGACATTGCTTGTCAGTGAAATCAATTGCAGATCAGTCAATTCAAAAAAATAACTGGCTTAATTTTCAAAGCTGAATAAAATAATGCATTCACAGAAAGATAGGAAAACCTAGTGTTTTGACATTGACTGTAAGGAAAACAAGTCCATAGCAGTCAACTAAACCAGTAGTTGTCTTTGTTTTCAAAACCACAGAACATACTGCATTCACAGAATTTATGTAATATCAGTGTTGTGACATTGAGTGTAATTGAAATGAAGTGCATAGCAGTAAATGAAACCATTATCTGGCTTAGTTTTCAAAATGGAATAAAAACTTTCATTCACTGAGCATTAGGTCAAAACACTGTTTGGACATTGACTTTAAGAGAAAACAAATGTCCAGAATTCAAGGAAACCATTATTTGGCTTAGTTTTCAAAACATAAAAACATACTGCTTTCACACAGAGTTAGAAAAAGCCAGGGTTTTGATATTGACTGTGTGTGAAATCAAGTGCATATAGGTCAGTGAGATGAGCATTAGCTGAAACCAGTGTTTTGACATTTTAAGTGAAACCTGTGTATGAAACCACTATTTGACTTAGTTTTCAAAATGGAAGAACATACTTCATTCAAAAGAAGTTAAGTAAAACCAGTGTTTTGACATCGATTGTAAGTTAAAACAAGGGAATAGCATTCAATGAAACCAGTATTTGGCTTTGTTTTTAAAACCACATAACATAAAGCTTTCAGAGAATATTAGGTAAAATGAGTGTTTTGACATTCATTGTAAGTGGAAACAACTTCATAGCAGGCAATGATTCCAGTATCTTTCTTAGTTTTCAAAACTGAAGAACATAGTGTTTTCAGATAGTTAGGTAAAACCAGGACTTGACATTGACTGAAGCTAAAATAAGTGCATAGCAGTCAATGAAACCAGTATCAGGATAAGGTTTCAAACCAAAGAACATACTGCATTCACAGATATTGAGTAAACCCAAAGTTCTGACCTTAATTATAAGTGAAAACGTTCATATATGTCAATGGAATCATCTCTGGCTTAGTTTTCAAAACTGAAGAATTTAATGCATTCACAGACATTTAGGTAAAACCTCTGTTTTATGACATTGACTGTAAGTGAAAACTATTGTATAACATTCAATGAAACCACTAACTGTTTAATTTTTCAAAAGTGCAGGACATACTGTGTCCACAGAGCATTTGGTAAAACCAGTGTTTTTACATTAAGTGTAATGGTAAACACAGTGCCTTGCCATAAATGAAATGAGTATGTGGCTTAGTTTTCAAAACTGAAGAACATACTGCATTCACAGAGCTTTAGGTAAAACCTGTGATTTTGACATTAAGTGTAAGTGAAAACTATTGCAATGAAACCACTATTTGACTTAGTTTTCAAAACCAAAGAACCAAGTGAATTCACAGAGTTTGTCAAAGCTAGTGTTGTGAAATTGTAAGTGAAAACAATTGCATATCAGTCAATGAATCCATTATTTTGCTTAGTTTTAAAAACTGATGAACATAATGCATTCACAGAGCATTAGGTAAAACCAATGTTATGACATTGATTTTAATTGAATACAAGTGCATAGCAGTCATTGACACTGGAATATGTGTTTGTTTTCATTACTGAAGAACATACTGCATTCACACAGAATTAAGTAGACCTTGGGTTTTGATATTTATTGTAAGTCCAAACACATGTGTAGAATCAAAGAAACCAGTAACTTTCTCAGTTTTCAAAACTGAAGAACATTCTGCAATCAAGAGCATAAGTTTAAACATGTCTTGACATTGATTCTAAGTGATAAGTTCATAGCAGTCAAAGAAACCAGTAATATCCAAATTTTCTAAACAGAAAAACATACTTCATTAACAAAGTTTGAGGTAAAACCAGTGGTTTGTAATTGAGTGTAATGGAATGAAGGACATATCAGTCAGTGAAAACAATATCTGCTTAGTTTTCAAAATGAAGAGTTTGGTAAAACCAGTGTTTTTACATTGACTGTAACTGATATCACATGCATATCATTCACTGAAACCAGTAATTGACTTAAATTTCAATCCTGAAGGACATACTTTATTAACAAAGAATTAGGTAAAATCAGACTTTTGATATTGATTGGAAGTGAAAACAAAAGCATAGCAGTGAATGAAACCAGTGTCTGTCTTTCTTTTTAAAACTGAAGAACAGAATGCATTCACAGAGCTTTAAGTAAAACTACTGTTTTGACATTGTTCATAGGTGCAAAGAACTGATTACCAGTCAGTGAAACCAGTATCTCACTTAGTATTCAAAGGAAGACAATTTTGCATGCACAGAGCTTTAGGTAAATCCAGTGTTTTGACATTGAGTGTAAGTGAAAACATGTGCCTAGCATTCAATGAAACCAGTATCTTACTTAGTTTTCAAAAATGGAAGAATATATTTCATTTACACAGATTTAGACAAAACAAGGGTTTTCACACTGACAGTAAGTGAAAACAGAGTATAGCATTTAATGGAACTACTATTTGGCTTCATTTTCAGAACCATAGAACATACAGCTTTCCCACAGAATTATGTAAAGCCAGTGTTTTGACAATGATTGTAAGTGAAAACAATTGCATAGCAGTCAATGATACAAGAATCTGGCTTAGTTTCCAAATTGAAGAACATAGTACTTTCACAAATAGATATAACTAGGGCTTTGATATTGGCTTTAAGCTAAAACAAGTGCATAGCTGTCAATGAAACCAGTATCTGGATTAGTTTTCAAAACCAAAGAAAAGACTGGATTAATAAAGCTTGGGTAAAACTGTTGTTCTGACAGTGATTGTAAGTGAAAACAAGTGCATAACAGCCAATGAAATCATATCTGACTTACTTTGCAAAACTGAAGAATATGCTTCATTAACACAACAATATAGTAAAACCACTGTTTTGACACTGAGTGTAAGTGAAAACAAGGGCAGAGCAGTTTATGAAATCATTATCTGACTAAGTTTTCGAAAGAGAAGCCAAATACTGTATTCACAAAATTTTAGGTAAAACCCGTGTTTTTCCATGGATTGTAAGTGAAAACAAGTGTCTAGAATTCAATGAAACCAGTATGTTACTTAGTATTCAAAACTGAAGAACATATTGAATTCACAGAGCATGAGATAAAACAAGTGTTTTGACATTGAGTGTAATTGAAAACAAGTGCAGAGCAGTCAATGAAACCATTTACTGGCTTAGGATTCAAAACTGATGAACACACTGAATTCACTGGGCTTAGTAAAACCAGTGTTATGACATTGCTTATAAGTGAAAACAATTGCTAAGAAGTCAATGAAACCAATATCTGCCTTAGTTTTCAAAACTGAAGAACATAATGCATTCACAGATAGTTAGGTAAACCTAGTGTTTTGGCACTGACTGTGAGTGAAAACAAGTGAATACTAGTGAGCAAAACCAGTATTTGTCTTAGTTTTCAAAACCAAAGAACATACTGCATTCCCAAGAGTTAGAAAAACCCAGGGATTTGACATTGAGTGTAAGTGAAAACAAGTGCATAGAAGTCAATGAAATCAGAATCAGAATCAGTTTTCAATACCGAAGATTATACTGTATTGACAGAGCATTAGTAAAACCCAGGATTATACAGTGATTATAAGAGAAAACTAGTGCATAGCAGTCAAAGAAATCAATATATTATTAGTTTTCAAAACTCAAGAACATACTGCATTCACAGATCATTAGGCAAAACCAGGTTTTGATATTGACTGGAAGTGAAAACAAGTTCATAGCAATGAAATGAGTATCTACTTAGTCTTCGAAACTGAAGAGCAAAATGCATTCACACATCAATAGGTAAAATCAGGGTTTTGAGATTGTTTGTAAGTGAAAACAGGTATATAGCAGTCATTGAACCCAGGATCTAGCTTAGTTTTGAAGATAGAAGCACAACCTGTGTTCACAGAATTTTGGGTAAAAGAACTGTTTAGACTTTGATTGTAAGTGAAAATAAGTGTGTAGCATTCAATGTAACCAGTATCTTACTTAGTTTTCAAAACTGAAGAACATTTTGCTCACAGATCATAAGGTAAAGCCAGTGTTTTGACATTGAGTGTAAATGAAAACAAGTGCAGAGCAGTCAAAGAAACCAATATCTGCTTTCATTTTCAAAACTGAAGAACACACTGAATTTACAGAACTTAGTAAAAACCAGAGTTCTGACATTGATTGTAAAAGAAAACAAGTGCATACCAGTCAATTAAAACAAAACCTGGCTTAGTTTTCAAAACCAAAAAACATACTGCATTCCTAGAGAGTTAGGAAAAATGAGGGTTTTGACATGGTAAGTGCATAGCAGTCAATGAAATCACTAACAGGATAAGTTTTCAAAACCAAAGAACATACCACATTTCCAGAGCTTAGGTAAAACCAATGTTTTCCAATTGACGGTAAGTGAAAACAAGTGCATATCAATGAAACCATTACCAGACTTTGTTTCTAAAACTGAAGAATATACAGCATTTACAGAGAGTTAGGGAAAACCAGTGTTTTGACATTGTAAGTGAGAACAAGAGCATAACAGTCAAAGAAACCTGTATACTACTTAGTTTTCAAAAACTGAAGTACAGCTACATTCAGAAAGAGTTTGGTAAAACCAGTGTTTTGAAAATGATTGTAAGTGAAAACAAATGCATAGCACTAGATGAAACCAGTATGTTAACTAGTTTTCAAAACTGAAGAACATACTGCATTCATAGTTTATTAGATTTAACCAGGGTTTTTGACTTTGAGTACAAGTGTAAAAAGGTCATAGCAGTCAATGAAACCACTATCTCTCTTAATTTTGATATTGACTGTAGTAGAAAGCAAGAATATAGCAGTCAATGAAATCATTATTTGGCTTAGTTTACAAAACAAAAGTACATACTGCATTCAGAGAGAGCTGGGAAACCACAGGGATTTGACATTGACTGTAAGTGAAAACACATGCATATCAGTCAATTAAACCAATATCTGCCATTGTTTTCAAAACTGAAAAACATACTGCATTCACAGAGAGTTAGGTAAAACCAGTATTTTCACATTGAGTGTAAGTGAAAACAAGTGAATACCACATAATGAAATGAGTATCTCACTTAATTTTTCAAAACTACAGAAAAACTGCATTAACAGTGTTAGGAAAAGCCACTCTTTTGAACTTGACTTAAGTGCAAACAGTTGCATATCAGTCAATGAAAACAATATCTTTCTTAGGTTTGGAAAAAGAAGAACATACTGCATTCATGGAGAATTAACTAAAATGAAGGTTTTGAAATTGATTGTAAGTGAAACAACTGCATACCAGTGGAGAAAACCAGTATTTGTCTTAGTTTTGGCATTTACTGTAAGAGAAAACAAGAGCCTAGCATTCAATGAAACCATTATTTGGTTTAGTTTTCAAAACCAAAGAACACACTGCATTCACAGAGAGATAGGAAAAACCAGGGTTTTGACATTGAATACTAGTGAAAACATGTGAATAGCAGTCAATTAAATCAGTATTAGGATTAGCTTTCAAACACCAGAGAACACACTGTTTTCACATTTAGGTAAAACCAGTGATTATCCATTGATTGTAAGTTAGAAGCACAAAGCAGTCAATGTAACCAGCAGCTTACTTATTTTTGAAACTGAAGAACATACTTCATTCACAGTGTGTTAGGGAAAACAAGTGTTTTGAAATTGACTGTAAGTGAAATCAAGTGCCTAAAAATCAATGAAATCAGTATCATGATTAGTTGTCAAAACTGAAGAACATGCTGCATTCACAAGGCTTAGGTAATACCAGTGTTTTGTAACTGACTGTAAGTAAAATAAGTGCATATCTGTCAGTGAAACCAGTATCTGGCTTTGTTTTCAAATTGTAAAAACATTCTGCATTCAGTGTTTTAGGTAAACCAGCATTTTGACATTGAGTGTAATGAAAACAAGTGCCTGGCATTCAATGAAACCAGTATCTTACTTAGTTTTCAAAGCTGAAGAAATACTGCACTCACAAGGCATTAGATTAAACCAGGGTTTTGACTTTGAGTTAAAGGGAAAATAAGATCATAGAAAACAAGGTAACCAGTAATTGGCTCAGGTTTTAAAACTGAAGAGCAAACTGCATTCACAGATTGTTAGGTAAAACCAGGGTTTTGAAATTGGCTGTAAGTGAAAACAAGTGCATAGCAGTCAATGAAACCAGTAATTGGCTCCAATTTTAAAACAGAACAACTCCATTAATGGAGTGTTATGTAAAAAAGTGTTATGACATTGAGTGTAAGTTAAAACAAGTTCATAACAGTCAATGAAACCAGTATTTGGTTAGTTTTTAAAACCTAAGAACATAAGGTATTCACAATGTGTCAGGTAAAACCAGGGTTTGGCTTTGATTAAAAAGTGCCTGGTAGTCTATGAAACCAGTATCTTACTTGTTTTATAAAACTGAAGATCATAACGCATTCATAGAGTGTTAGGTAGAACCAGTGTTTTAACATTGACTATAAGTGAAAATAAATGCATAGCATTGAAATGAAACAGTATCTGGCTTATTTTCAAAACCAAAGAACCTACTGCATTTAGAGTGTTAGGTAAAATCAGGAATTTGTCATTGACTGTAAGTGAAAACAAGTGCATAGCATTCAATGAAACCACTATTTCACATAGTTATGAAAACAGAAGAACATATTGCATTCCAGCATGTTAGGTAAAACCTGTGTTTTGACATTGAGCTTAAGTGAAAACAAGTGAATTGCATTCAATGAAATGAATATCTGGCATAGTTTTCAAAACTAAAGGATATACTGCATTCACAGAGTATTAGGTAAAACCAGAGTTTTGACTTTGATTGAAAGTTAGAACAAGTGAATAGCAGACAATGAATCATGTATCTCACTTAGTTATCAAAACAGAATGGCATACTGTATTCTCACACTGTTAGGTAATACCTGTGTTTGACATTTTTGTAGTGAAAAGAAGTGCATATCAGTCAGTGAAACATGACTCTTGCTTAGTTTTCAAACAGAAGAACATACAACATTTTCAGAGTTTAGTTAAACCAGTGTTTTGACATTGATTGAAAGTGAAACAATGCATAGAATTCAATGAAATACCTTGCTTAGTTTCCAAAACTGAGGATCATAGTGTAGTCACACAGCATAAGGTAAAACCAGTGTTTTGACATTGATTATTAGTGAAAACATGTTCATAGCAGTCAATGAAACAAATATCTTGCTTAGTTTTCAAAACTGAAGAAAATACTATATTCACAGAGCATTAGGTAAAACCAGTGATTTCACATTGACTGAAAGTGAGAACATGTTTCAATGAAACATGAATTTTGCATAATTTTCAAAACACAAGAACATATAGTTTTGATAGAGCATTTGTTAAAACCAGTGAAAACATGTTAATTATGAAACCAGAATCTGTCTTACATTTCAAAACTTAAGAACATACTACATTCAGAGGGTATTAGGTAAAACCAGTGCAGTGTTGTGAGATTGACCATAACTGAAAACAAGGGCCTAGCAGTCAAAGGAACCATATACTGGCTTAGTTTTCAAAACTGAAAATTGTACCGCATTCACAGAGTGTTAGGTATAAGCAGAGTTTTGACATTGATTGTAATGAAAACAAATGCATAGCAGTCAATGAAGTGAATATCTGGCTTAGTTTTCAAAATAGAACAACATACTACATTCAGAGAGCATTAGGTTATCCCACAGTTTTGCATTAAAAGTAATTTAAAACAAGTGAATAATAGTTAATGAAACCAGTATTTGGCTTAATAATCAAAAGCAAAGAACATACTGCATTCATAGAGCATTAAATAAAACCAGTGATTTCACATTGATTGTAAGTGAAAACAAATTTATTGCAGACAATGAAACCACTATCTGGCTCAGTTTTCAAAACCAAAGAACTTACTGCATTGATAGTGTTAGGTAAAGACAGTGTTTTGACATTGATTATTGTGAAAATTTGTGTATAGCAGTCAATGAAACCAGTATATGCTTAGTTTAAAAACTGAAGAACATGCTGCATTACCAGAGCTTTAGGGAAAACAAGAGTTTTGACATTGACTGTAAGTGAAAACAAGTGCATAGCAGTCAATGAAATCAGTATTTTATTTCTTTTCAAAACTGAAGAACATATTGCATTCAAAGAGAGGTGAATCCAGTGATTTGAAATTGACAGTGTTTTGGTCAGCCACAGGCGTGCCTTTTGAAATATACCAAAGATTGGTCGGTCTTTATAAAGGGTATTTATTTGGGGTAGAAGCTTACAGTTACCAGGCCACAAAGCATAAATTTCTTCCCATACCAGAGTCCACGTGTTGGGGGAAGATGGCTGCCGACATCTCCAGGGTTCAGGCTTCCAGGTTCCTCTGTTCCC
>PVKH010009777.1:0-18608 GCA_004027955.1 Chaetophractus vellerosus
CAGAGTCGAAGGCAAAGGTAATGGTGAGGACGATTCATGCAGAGAGCAGTGGTGACTCTAACATGATTCTATAAGATATCAAGCTGAACTACACAAAGTTGTCCATGCTTGACCATTCGGAACCAACAAAATCATTAATTTCATAAGGCAGAAACTAATGCTCACTTTCCCAACCTTGGACTCCTTTTTTAACATCAGCACAGCAGAATGGAAGGCTCAGGGGACTTAGGGTCACATGGTTGTTGACCTGCCACTTGAACTATCTTGCTACCTTGCAACATCTTTTCAACCCTCAGTTTCTTCCCATGTAAAGTTGGGGTATTAATGACTACCTTTCAGGTTGTTGTAAGTGTTGGATGTGATCATGTGAGACCATTAGCTCATTGTCTGGCTCATGATCAAAGCTCAATAAATGCTAGTTACAGGCAAGACCAAGTACATAATTTGTTGGGCCCAGCAAAAAATGAAACTCTGGGTCCCCTTGTTCAAAATGATTTTAAGACAGTGACAGCAAAGCATTAAACCAAGAGTTTGGGCTCTTCTAAGTCCAGGGCCCTGTGCAACTACACAGGTTTCACACCCTTGAAACTGGCCCTGGTTGTCAAATGCCCCAATTTGCCTAGGGTTGAGGGATTTCCTGGGACATGGGATTTTCAGTGCTAAAACTAGAAAAGTCCCAGACAAACTGGGACAGTTGGTCACCCTAGCCCTGTAGTACCACTTCACATTGGTGGGTCTTGGAGACAGAGCTAACGGTACTTCCAGAGAGCATCTGTTCAGCAAAACTTTCCTGAGATGAAGCCTCTACTCCTCTCTGGAGGTGGCTCTTTGACTGCTCGTTGATTCTACGTCATCTTTAAGCATCTCCCACACTCTAACCCTGGAGGGGTCCTATGATTCAGAGCATTTCATGTTGTCTGCCAAGGTAATCTTGAGTGAAAAAAAATGTGCCATATTCCAGCAGATGAAAAATATTGATACAGTACTATTATCATCCCTGAAAGAACTGCCACCTCCAGAAATTTTCCTCACTCCACATATATGATGGAGGAGGCTGGCCTTATTTGCATGCCAAAGAATTCATTTTTTTTAAACACCTGCAAAATTTATTCACTATCTAATTTATGGGTATGTCTCACATTTGCACAGATCAAACCAAGATGCCTCAGGCATCTTTATACCTCAGGGAAAAATTAAGGCTTAAAACAGCTCCAAGCTCCTCACATAGAATGCTCTCTCTGCATGGAATGTTCTTCCCCCTCTCTTTCTCTGAAAATACACCTACTCGTCTTTGGGTTGCAGCTTAAATGTCAGTTTTCTGACTATTCAAACTAAATTATGTGCCACCCCTGCCCATTTTTATTTTTCAGAGTTCCCTCTTCTCTTCTGTCACTGGCTTCATCCCAGTTCCTAACTGAATGTTTGTGTGTCTACTTGGGTAATGTCTATCTCTCCCTAGGGTGGCTGCCCTGTGAGGATTGGAACCTCGTAGGTTGTGTTGAATACTCTCTCCTTGCATTCAGCATAGTGCCCAGCACATAGAGGCACTCATTGCATATTTGCTGAATGAGTGAATGAAGGAAAAATCTAAACGATCAAAGATATGGGTTCCAGAAAAACATGCAAATATTTCTACAGGATTTGCTGTAGATACCTCCTATTACCTAATGTGATGTTTCTCTAGGAAAATGGCATTGACTCAAAAAGGCATTGACATATAAACCTTTAGAAGGCCACGGTATTGAAAAATCTATATTTTATTTCAATTTAAAAGTCATAAAATAATCAATAAAAGCACACTGAAAAAATTTAATGCATGTGCATTGCATTTTAATGACAGGTTAAGGAAACTCATTGACATTCTACCCAATCACACAAAGGGCTGTGGATACAGATGGCAAAGAAAAAATTAGGTATACTCCTTTGGAAGCAAGATTTGGGGATCCTAGTTGACCACATAATAGCATGATGTGTGTTTATGAAGAAATGATAAGCAGGTCATTGCTAGGAGGATAATCAGTCACTCAAGAGAGCTCTCTGCATCAGGTCAGCTGAGGATTCCTCTGTAGGGGAGTCAGGAAACTCAATGTCATGCTTGATGGGACCAGAGGCAAAGCATGGCTGTTTTAAACTGTTTTTTTTTTTTAACAAGCTCATGCTGTGTTAACAAAAATTCATATCATCTGAGATAACAGTTCTGTTGTATTCAACACTGATAATTTGACATTTGGAAAGTTGCTTTCAATCATTTAATTGGATGAACTACTCTTTAAAATAGACAATTATAAACCAGAAATCCCCCAGAGGAGAGAAACCCCAGATGGTGGGGATGGCTTAGCAAATTGGATGAACCAAGGACACATAAGACTTATCTTCACAAATAGCACCAGAAGACAGAGCTAGAACCAAGTGTCATCTGTGTCACTGCAAGGCAGCCTTTTGTCTCCTTCTGAAGACACATTTTAAACAACAGAGCTGTCCAGCAATGTACCCAGAGTCCTTATGAAGTAGTGACTCCTTATTCCTCTCATCACAGAAGGTCCCCAAACAGAGTCTAGATGACCTTCCAATGGGGACTTTATTTGAAAGGTGCTTGTAATGGGCAGGAATTTAATTTACCATTAAGATTCCTTTCACTTGTAGTGTTACTCTAATATTCTAGGGTCTCTACGAACCCCAGGTAGATAGATTCAAAAGAAGATGGCTCTGATCATCAGCATCTCAAGCCTCTTCCATCTTAAAAAGGAAGAAAATCCTCAGATTCTCCATTTTCTCTTTCCTCTCCTTGGTAGCTAAATAATATATAAAAGTGGACCACATTTACTGTGCCATCATTTTAACCTACCCACTTCACCACAACTCCTTAATCTACTGAAATCTGGCTTTTGTCTCTAGTGCTCTGTTAGCAATATCTCTTAGTAACATAAATCAACTCCTGGTGGATCAATGGAAACTTCTGAGTCATTAGAACACTTTCTGGAGCATTCCGTACTGCTGGCACTTCCCATCTTCATAAAACATTTTTGCCTCTGGGCCTCTGTGACTCTATGTTCTTCTGGGTTTCATCCTGCTTCTTTGGCTACTCCTTCTATGTCACCTTGGAGAGTTCCTCTTTCTTTGTCTTTCTCTGCAATATGGTATTCTTGAGAGTTCCATCCTGTGTACCTTCTAATTCGCTCTCCACCTGTTCTCCCTGGTATCTTCCAGTTACTCCTATAGCTCCATTCTCTGTGCAGAGGACTCCCATATATGTCTATAACCCAGATTTTGCCCTAAGCTTCACACTCACACATCTACCACTGGGAAGGTCCTCATACTTGCCCATTTTGACCTTATCATCTACTTCCCCAAGAGCTGCCCCTATGTCTCAGATTGCAGCAATGATACCACCATTCACTCATTTGCCCATGATAGAAACCCAGATTTCTCCGTTCTGTTTCTCTTACCCATAGTCAAACAAGTGTCAATTCCTCTCAATTATACCTTTATATGTGGAGCAAATTGCTACAATGATGTGTCATGGGAACACAGACTCAGGGCACAATAGAAACTTTCAGCAAATGATCCCTTTATTACTTGCACAGAATAGAGAGTACAGAAAGGGAAAATAATCACTTTGTCATTGTGACTGTTTGAAGTTTTTTATTTTTTATTTTTATTTATTTATTATTTATTTATTTATTTATTTATTTATTTATTTATTTATTTTTGTTGTTGTTGTTGTTACATATCCCTCCCTTTCTGCTTGTTCTTACTGTGTTCATTTTTGTGTTCTTCTGTGTCTGCTTTGTCTCCCCCCGTTGCGGTGATGTGCCAGGTCAGCTCACCACACAGGCGGCTTGTCCTGCTCGCGGGTGGCTCTGTTCTGCTCATGGGTGGCTCTGCTCTGTTCGCGGGCAGCTCTGCTCTGTTCACAGGCGACTTATCCTGCCCGTGGTGGCTTTGCCTTGCCTGTGGTGGCTTTTTGCCCTGCCCACGGTGGCTTGCCCTCTCAAGGCAGTCTGCCTGCTCGGAGAGGCCCCCAGGAACCAAACCTGGGGCCTCCCATGTGGTGAACTGGCGCCCTATCCACTGGGCTACAGCCGGCCCCCTGACATTTTTTAATGAGTCCTAAAAAGAGAAAAATTATGTTTTTGAACTAATCCATGTCTGTGGGTGTGAGACCTTTATGATTGAACTAGGTCACTGAGGCGTGACTCAGATTGAGTCTCCACCCTCTTGCTGGATCTCATATAAACAGAGACACATGGAGAAAGGAAGTTGCCATATTGATTCTGCCATGTGAGACAGAGGACTGCAGGGAAGCAGAGAAGCCATGAGAAGCTGAGAGAGGTCCTGGAGTCTGGAACCAGCAGAACACAGAGACATGGAAAGAGGCCCCTGAGGGGCATGTAGCAGCTCAAGGCTGAGGAGATGAGCTTTGCTATATGCCTGATAGCCACATGACAGGATACCAGGAACACCAGTAGCTGACTTTAGTGAGAAAGCATCTCTGATGGTGCCTTAATTTGGACTTTTCATGGCCTCAGAACTATAAGCTTTTACCCCAAGTAAATCCCCTTTATAAAAGCCAATGCATTTCTGTCAGCAGCCCTGTGACAAACTAAGATAGTCACTTACACAGTAAAAAGAGTCCAAAAGAGCAGGGGAAGAAGTCCCATTACAGTCAGTCTTCTGGGTGACCAAAGACTGCTCCGTGTCAGGGTTGATAGATGGCAGCTCTGCATGCCCCACTTCACACCAGAGAAAAGAGACAAATCTGTACTGTTTGGGTGTGGTTGTTTTCCACCTAGGGAGGAGGGGGTCCTGCCTCTGAGAATTCCTGTTCTGATAAACATATGGGGCTGCTAGTTCCCAACTTCCAGGTTTAAAGTCTGGCCAGGCCTATTCATTAGACTTAACATCTTTCCCAGGTCTTGGAATGGCACATAACAGAAAAGGAGGTGGGGGTAATGGGAGTCCAGAGAATGGCCAATTAGCATGTGTTTGTGATCTCCCCGGAGAAGGAAGTGGGGGTAGGAGAGGTTCTGGCAATGGCTGCTCAGCAGGTGTCTGTGATTTCCCTAACACTCTATTGAAATGTCTTAACTGTCCATCACTCCCATGCTTCAAAACAACACTGTCTCTTACCTATGCTGCTGCTGTGGCCTCATGATATGGGTTGAATTATGTCCCCCCAAAAGCCATGTCCAAGTCCTAACCCCCAATCCTGTGAATGTGACCCTGTGTGGAAATAGGATCTTTGAAGATGCTATTAGTTAAAATGAGGCCAAATTCAATCAGGGTGGACACCATGGCTGGTGTCCTTATAAGGAGAGGAGATTGGACCCAGACACACAGAGACAGAAGAGAATGCCCTGATGTGACTGTGGATGGAAGCCCAAGGGTTGCCAGCAAACCACCAGCAGATGGGAAGGGGTAAGCAAGGATTCTCCTCCACATTTTGTAGACTTCTGGCCTCCAGAACTGAGAGAAGATAATTTCTGTTGCTTTACCATCCAGTCTGTGGTACTTTGTTATGTCCACTGTATTAATCTGCCAAAGGGGTGCCAATGCAAATACCAAAAATCTCTTGGCTTTTATAAAAGGTATTTATTTGAGGTAAAAGCTCACATTTTCAAGGCCCTGAAGGGTCCAGCTCAAGTTTGCTTTCTCACCAAAGTCAGTTGCCGTGTGTTGAAGCAAGGTGGTGGCTGATCTCTGTGAGGGTTCAGCCTTCCACTCTGGGCTTCCTTGCTCTCAGCTGCAGGCTGACATTGGGCTGGTCTCTCAGGGTTTCCTTTCCTGGCATAGGGCTCTTTCTTTCTAGGCTTTCTATATCGGTCTCACCTCTTTTCCCAAGGTCAGCTATAAGCTATCAGACAAACAGCTCCTCTCTCCCTGGGGCTTTAGCTGATTGACTCTTCTCTTTTCTGTCACATGGCAGGATCAAAATGACGAAGTTCTCTCCTTGTGTCTCTTCTTGAGTGAGTGTCCATTTATATCAGCCCACCAATGGGGCGGGGACTCAACCTGAGTCATGCCTTACTGACCTGGTCAGATCAAGCCCTAATCTTAACAGGTAATTTAATCAAGTGTCCCTCAACTGAACCCAATATAACAAAGGTATCACAACCAGGAGAATAGATTAGTTTACAAACACAAATTTTTTTCTCTTTTTAGGATTCATAAAATAAGCTCAAATTGTCACAGCCACCTTAGCAAACTAAGATACTTCATAATAAACATCTCTGACTCTAGTATTTCCCTATTTTAATCCACAGCACAAACCGTGATTTTTCTCCAATGAACTAACACCCCCCAGGGGCTCCCAATGCCATCGTGATGAGGCATGTATTTTAGCATGGCCTAGAAGCCCCTTCCTACTCTGGTCTCTGCCTTTGTCCCCGGTCTAATTTCTTGCCTCTTTCACACCCACTCCAACCTTATGAAACTTCTTTCAGAGATATTTTGTTCCCTTCCACCTGAACTCGACTTGTCCTCCCTTTTATCATCCCCCCATAGTACCTCTGCTATCTCACACTGACTCATCTTTCAGGTTTCACAAACCTTAGGTGCTGCTTTCTCTAGAAAACTAGTGATCTCCACTCCTGCCCCATCTGCTCTGGACTTTCTGTTCCTATGCAGGCTCACAGGGCATCCAAACTTAACAAGGGTTTTCTTCCAGTATTTAAGAGTTCGCTTGCTTGTCTGTGTTCCCTCAGGATGCTCTGTGAGTAGAGATGGTGTCTGACTTACTCACTGTTGCTTCCAACTGTATTCAATATTCCAGAGATTAATTTCACTTCCATTTAATGGACTTTCATGTGGTATGATTTGTGGGTAGGTGTACTTGTGGTGTCCTAGTGTGTGTGTGTACATGCTTATGTATATACATTCCTATATTTACATGTATATATGTATGTTTAAATGTGTAAACACTCAGTCACATAATGATGCACGCATATCTTGTATTAGCTTCCTGTGGCTGCTGTAACAATTTACCACAAACTGGGAGGTATAAAACAACAGGCATTTATGCTCTCACATTTTGGAGACCAGAAGTCCAGAATCAAGCTGTCAGCAGGGTCGCAGTCCCTCCAGAGGCTGCAGGGGAGACTCTGTTCCTTGTCTCTTCCACTCTGGTGGCTCCAGGAATTTCCTGGCCAGGGGTTGCATCACTGCAGTCTCTGCCTCTACCTTCAGGTGGCCATCTCCTCTTCTGTCTGTGTAATTTCCCTCTGCCTCACCCTTGTACAGATACTTGTCCATAATCCAGGTAATCCAGGATGATCTCATTTCCAGATCCTTAGCTTAATCAGAGCTGCAAAAACCCTTTTTCCATTAAAGGTCACATTCATAGGGTCCAGGAATTAGGGCGTGGACATATGCTTTTGGGGCCACCATTCTACCCACAACACATATATTAGCCTGATGTAACTTAAAGTCACTGCCCAATTACTTGCTTTTTCTCCTGGAAAATCAAAATCCTCTGGATGACCTGCATTTAAAAGTATGCTTATATATTCTTCTGTTATTTTCCTTCAAATTCACATTTCTAAATGATACTCTTTCAGAGTTTAGTAAAAAAAAAAAAAGGCTGTGTCTTTATGTCTTCAAGACAGAATTCTAAAGAATCAGGCAGTTTGTTGTGTCAGATTGCTGTATAAATTTAGACTTTTTTTGGTATGCATGCCATTTTACCTACTGAAATAATCTGTTCCTTCTCATTGTCAAAGAAGGAAGAAATTAGCTGGTGGCACAACTGGTGCTACTTTGCAGGTGTTTCTGACTTTAAGTAAGATTATATTTTAATATCTGAAGACATTTTACATGCTTCCCAAACCCCTTTAAATTATTTTCCTACAATTCCATAACTCCAACTTGGCTAAACATTTTTGTATATATATCTGTTTCTAGACAATGAAGTTGAGAAAATAGATGCCCAAAGAGGTTCATACATTCGTAAATCTTACATTTCTTGTATTTGGAACTTATGTTTTAAAACTACCAAATTGACTGTTTAAATTGGGAAATATTCAAAAAATGCTTTTAAAATTTCATTATAAATAAGCATATTAAGATGGCCACAGCTTTTGACTACATATTATGAAGTTCGTATCCCTGTTTTCAA
This sequence comes from Chaetophractus vellerosus, assembly GCA_004027955.1. Taxonomy (NCBI): domain Eukaryota; kingdom Metazoa; phylum Chordata; class Mammalia; order Cingulata; family Chlamyphoridae; genus Chaetophractus; species Chaetophractus vellerosus. Next base: position 8,114 of record PVKH010009777.1, read on the forward strand.
AAATGGTAAACTGTGAATATAATAGAAGGTTTATACAGACTTGCCGAGAGAAAATGCTGCCAGTATATTCAAATAGCGACGCCCGCTCTTAGCATTTTGGCACGTTTATGGTCAGCTGTCTCCAAACCAGGTCCCTTGAATTGCATTTCATTTGCTGGTGAGCTGCATCCCAAGTCACAGAAAGAGCTGCTGAATTCTACAACTCAAAGTAACAAGCTATCAGTGCTTCTGTAGTTTGTCAATGTATCTTCTTAAATTAATCATCTGTAAGGAACATTAGGAACTAATAAGATATTTCCGAGAAATTAATAATGTTTTCCCTGAAAGTATACTTTTAAACAAAAATGTAGTTGATCTTTAAGGTTCTGAGCACTGACACTTAAAAAGAGGGGGATAAATTAAGACTCTGGAATCTTATAGGATTAGATCCTCACACACTCTTTACCTATGCCACCTTCTGCTTGATTATCTAAAGTGTCTGTGCGCTTTTCCCTAGACGGAACTTACTTATTTTTTTTTTAACTTTTATTTTTCTAAAGTTCTGGTTAAGGTTACCCCAAAATGCATAAATATTCATTGTGAGCCCAGCTATTGTGCCAGTTTTGCTCCTCTGGCAAATGTCCAATACTCCTTTTTTTTTTTTTTTTACCAATACTCCTAAAATGTCATAATTTGAAATTGCATATTGTTAGGTGTTGAGAGTTATTACTCAAGAATGGATCTCCTATTCTTGGTCTGGGAGCATGATGGACTGACTTCTATTCTGAGGTCATGTGGTTTTTCTCTACCAAAGTATTCTATTCAACATTATGAGTTTTTGACGAATGAGATAAAATGATTGTCCTAGAGAAGACATGTTATACTTTAGAATGAATTCTGTTATTAGAAAATGAGGAGCAAGAGGGAAAGTATTTGCAGAATGAACATTGTGTGGCTATTTAAGTTGTTTTTGGTAGCAAACACTGTACTTTAAAGTACCAGAGGAAATTAATTAGATAATCTTTGGGGGGGGGGTGGGCTTAGTCTTAATTGTGTCTATACCCTAATTAAATGAAAACTCTCACTAGACTATAAAATAGGTAAATCTTTATTGAAATATTCAAGCATCAAAAAAGATCCAATTGCTTTGTTTAAAAACTAACATGAAAAAGTCAGTAAAGGGATCTGACCTGTGTGGTCCACAGTGAATTTATAAATATCCTCATGGAAAATTTATGTATATTAACTGTTTGAGTTTGTTTCACTTTATATCATACAAATACAATCTTAGCTTTTCCTGAGACATATTTTAATAAATCAACAGTACACAGCACTGTAAAATCCTTCTCTTCAATTCACATATTTTAATAAATCAACAGTACACAACACTGTAAAATCCTTCTCTTCAATTCATGGCATGGATCTTTGTTGTTTAACTTAATTTTATAGGACAAAAGTCTGTAAAGTCATGGCATCAAAAATCTGTTTACTTTGCAGATCTAGAAAAAGTAAGGAGACAATATTAAATTGTCTACATAAAATACAGAGCAAATTTTCATCTAAAAAGTACATTTCACTTTTATTATTTAGCTAACAGATCAGTGTAAGAAATGATTATTGTGTATTTCAAGGTTCCCATGCACAGGGCATGGGCTGATCTTTGAATTTAACTTGCAAGAGAGAGATTATGTGGAAAGGAATTATGAAGAGAGCACCCACAAGGAAGAGGTTGATACAGAATATGGGATTAAGGACTTTGTTTACAAATCAAGAGAAAACTTTTAGAGAGTTTTTTCTTCACCTCTATTTAATAGGAAAAAAAAAACCCTCAAAATATTAATCACGTGTTATTTTCAATGCCAGTGTTCCTGTGCCATTGGTAGCTTGCATAGGTAATGCCCAACACATTCTGGATTTATCTATCAAACCACACATGAACTCATTGTCCAGTGCTGTGCCAGAAATAAAGTAGATGCTCAAAAAAAGTGTTCCTTCAGCAAATAAATAAATCCTCTCTCTTCCTTTCCTTCCTGCTACCCCACATCCCCACCTCAACCATCTGCCCCTAACCTTGACTAGTTGGCTTTATAATAACAATCTTTTATTGAGAGCTTCCTAAATCTCGGCTCTATCATACTTTATATGCACCATTTCATTTATTCCAAAACTAATGGGTTCTGTTACTCTCTACTTCACAGATGTGGAAACTGAGGCTCAGAAACATTAAATAACTTCCCCAAGGTCATACTTGTCTCTCTGTCTCCAATCTGATGGTCTCCAATCCACCCTTCTCACAGCTTCCAGGTTAATCTTTCTAAAATTCATAGTCTGACCATGTCATCCATTGACTTAAATTCAAGCATTTTAACACAGAAAAAAAAGACTTTTTTTTTATCATTTGGCCCCTGCCTTACTTTCTGTCCTCCTTTTTCATGACTCTTGGCTATATATTTAATGATACTTCATCATCCATTCCAAACCTCTTTTAGCTTTTTATGAAAGGCAAGCTGTTTAATACCTCTTTTCCATTTGCATATTGTCTTAGTTTTTCAGCTGCTAAAACAAATACCATAAAGTGGATTGGCTTAAACAATGTGAATTTATTGGCTCACAGTTTGAGGCTAGGCGAAGTCTAAAATTGTGGTATCACAAAGTTAAGCTTTTTCCCAGAAGACTGTGGTGAGCTGGTGCTGGCTGCTGGCAATTCCTGGTCCTTGGCTTTTCTGTCACATGGCAAAGCACATGGCATTGTCTTCTTTCTCTTTTGGGTTCCATTGGCTTCAAGCTTCTGGCTGCTCCCTGTGGCTTCTCTTCTGCATCCAATTTCCTTTGCTTATAAGAACTTTAGCCAAAGTGGATTAAGGCCTATTCTCATTCAGTTTGGGCACACCTTAATTAATAACATCATCAAGTACATAAAAGACAATTGATCTTACAATGAAAAAAGACACAATGAATAAAAAAATTTAATTTTATTATTTTTTAATTTTTAATTTTTGTATTTTATTTATTATTTTATTTTCTTATTAATTTTATTTGTTTTGTTTTGTTTTTGCTTTGTTTTTAGGGTGGTTTTCAATTGCAGAAAATTCACAACTGTGGCAAAGGAGGATCACTGGTGTGGGGTGTCAGTGATGGGGGGATATGTGGGAAGGGGTGCACCTGGGGCATGCCTCAAAGGCATATGAATATGTTTAAGTGTTCATGGGGCATTATCTCGGTGGGTGGAGACCCACACAATAACCAAAAGAATATTAAATTCCCATCCTGGGAAGTCCTGCTACATTCTCTAAAAGAGTAGCAAGAATCCCCTGAGTACAAGGGCAGTGCCTAGTGAAGGAGAACAGACCATTATGCCAGGCCCTTGATATTGATGATTGTACTAATGAACCTTTTCTTCTGAAATTGAAACTTAGCCTAGTATGATAAATTGCCTAGAGTTACCCTCTGAAAGCCTCCTTGTTGCTCAAATATTGCCTCTCTCTAAGCCAAACCCAGCATATAATTGCACTACCTTCTCCCTGGCATGGGACATGACACCCAAGGATGAGCTTCCCAGGCACCGAGGGATTATTACCAAGTGCTGAGTAGCAATTCATCTGGAAAAAGACCTTGACCAAAAGGGGTAAATATGTGTTTTTATGGATAAGAGATTTCAAAGCAAATTGGAGAGTCATTCCAGAGGTTATGCTTATGGACATCTCAGCAGGACCTTTTTGACTGCCACAGTAAACAGTGTCTCAAACAGAAGGGCTCCTCAGGAGTCTAGAGACATTGAGACACTATTATTAGGGCAAACAATCTCAGGAATTTGGCACCCTGTCAGTGGGCTTTACTTTGGAATATATGCTCCCCAATGTAACAGCATTAGTCTCATTTACAATTTCCCTGTTTTTTTTTTTTTGAACCTATAATTAGCAATATACTTGTTAATTATATGTCCCAGAAACTTAAGTCTTTGGTCTGTTCATATGCCAGTTGAGCCCTGAATCTCAGTAGAATTGCAACACCTACTCTCCAGTTCATTGAACTTACCCAGGACAACACCCATCCCAGAAAACACAGAGTATCTGCAACTACAAGCAAGACAGTTCCATCCATCTCCCTCATGGGATCTAAGCCCCCTCTCAATCAGAAAAAGAGTGGGCATCACCATCCCCAAATCCTCAAGACTGGGGAATGAACAATAGACTACTAAAGTAGATTTATTATTATTCTGTTATAGACATTATTATTCTAGCAATGGAAGAATGAAGAACCTTTATCATTGATATAAAGGCAGTGGCCACCAGAGATTCTGATGGGAGGGATAAGGAAGAATAGTTGCAACATGGGGGCATTTTGGGGACATTGGAATTGTCCTGCAGGATATTGAAATGACAGATCCAAGCCATTATACATTTTGTCTAAACCTGTAAAGTTGTATGGGGCAAAGTGTAAACTATAAAGTAAACTATAGTCCATGGTTAGTAGCAATGCTTCAATATGTTTCATCAATTGTAACAAATGTACCACACTAATGAAAGATGGTGATAATGGGGGAAAGTGTGGAATGGGGGGAGGGGGTGGGGTATATGGGAATCCTCTATATTTTTATAATATAAAAACATTTATGTAACATTTATGTAATCTAAAGCTTTTTTAAAAATAAAAAAAATTAAAAGTCCTATTTACAAATGGGTTCACACCTATTGAACAAGGGTTTGGGACCTGAACATGTCTTTTGCGGGGGACATAATTCAATCCCCAAAGCATATGGTTTCTTACACCTGAAATTCCCTTCTACCCTTCTATACTTAGTCAATGCCTATTCATGTGCACCTTTATCAGGACAACCATAAAAAATTTCCCAAAAAACATTTCTGTTATTATTTTAAAAGTGAGCATCATCATGAATTTGTTTTGTTCCAGAGCTAAGTGGTTTGAAATGAATTGCCAGCAAATCTGTGCTCTGAAATGCTCTCAGAATCAGGCAGCCCTTCCATGTGCAGGAGGCTTGACTCCAAAGTACAGCCCCAGAACATGAAGACTAGTGTTAGGATCCTCTCTCTTTAGATACGTTCCAGATCTTTTATGTATTTGTGTCCTCAAAGTCAAGAATCAGGTACAAAGTGTCAGTTATGTCAATCTTTTGAAATCTGGCAGCTCAAGCATAATTTGATTTGACTAATATCTTTTTTAGTGAAATTCAGACTTCTGCCAAGTAAGCCTTTCCAGAGTTCTGGTTCAATGCTGGGTATTGAATAAAGAGCCTCTGAACCAATGAATGAGTAGCATCTCTTCATTACAAAGAATGAAGCATAACAAAGGGTGTTGTAACAGAGAAAAGGTCAACATATTTAAGAGTCTAAAAGGAGAGGAAAAACAGATTACCTCCAGAGAGGCTCTGCAGAAGCATTTATGAATAGTGAGTTAATCAGCTTGAGAGAGCCCTTAAAATGCTCACATACTCATGGCCTCCATACTAATTATTTCTGGATTTTAAAAAAATGTGTAAGCCAATTATGTGAACCAGCATATTAAAGGCTAGGGAAGTTACTCCTATATATTTGATGGCAATTGGGATAAAATATTAATGACTTTATGCCTGAAGGATAGAGGTAGTAGAGGCCTTTTAGTAAAACTCCTGGGATGAACATTAGCAGGTGATATTTGTGACCTGAGGGTGCACAGGAAGCCTAAGGAGGACTGGGAAACATATAGCTTTCTGAGGTTGTTTTGAGCTTTTCTTAAGGGTTTCTAGACCAGATGGTTCAAGGAATTTGTTATGGGATTTTCATTCAATCACTAGGTGTTCATTAGAACAAAAAGGTCTTGGAACCTCTAAAATACCTGAACTTGACATCTGTGGCAGAGCTACAGTCACTATCGTCTTAGTAACTTCAAGTTTTTCTCAAAAATTTTATTTTTTAAGCCTTGTTGACTCCCTTTGCTTTGTCCCATGACTGAACAGGAATCTTCTACTTGATGCTGTGGCCAGGCAGAAGTTGTTGCCTTAGAAGTAAATGGCTATAGCTCAAACTCCACGTTCCATGAGCAGTCCTTACCCACATCTCCCTTCTCTTGCTGGCCATGGTACCTTGCTAAAGAAGCAGATGAAGTACACTGAAACCTAAGCCGAACCAGGTGGACAGGAACAGGGACCTCTACATATTCCTCCAGTGCTAGCCATGGCCTCTATGTGAAAACTTTTAGCTGTGGAGAATGTAGCTCTGGTAGGCTGAACTATTTATCCCAAGAAACATGCTCTTAATCTTAATCATCGTCCCTGTGGGTGTGAACCCATTGTAAATAGGACCTTTTGAGATTATTTTTCAGTTAAATTTCAGTGAACTGAACCAGTATGGGACTTAATCCAGATTACTGGAGATCTTATAAGGACAGCATGGAAGTCAAAGGAGCTAGAAAGGAGAGGACATTGCCATGTGATGGGAGGCAGAAATATCAAGGAGCCCCAAGGATAATGTCAAGCCAGGACCAGAATATATAGATTCTAAGAGAAAGCAAGACTTGACATATCTTGATTGGGGACTTCTAGACTCAAAACTGTGAGGCAATAAATTCCTGTTGTTAAGCCAACACCCATTGTGTGGTATTTGTCATAGCAGCCTGACAAACTGAGATAGTAGCTTTTTCCAGGTCTTTGTTTTAATTTCATGCAGCACAATGTCTTTATTCATGCTATAGTTATTGTACTTCTGAACACATTATTAAGAAACTCTCTGATGCTTGCAACCCTTTCATCAGATTTGACCCTAAGGTTTCCATACCCCTTTAAACTATGGGTCTCTAAAATGATAATAATTTAATGTGAAAAGATCCCCTACTATCAACTGACATTTATTTAGCACTTAAAATGTACAGGGTATAGTGCTAGGTATTGTAGGGTGGTCTTAGTCTCCAGAAAGATTTCCATTTAGGAGGGGAGAAGAGTCAACAAATTAAAAGTTACAATCTCTCTGTTGACCGTTTCACTCTGACTTCAAATATGGCTTAAGTCTCTCTTATCTTCCAAAAACTTTTATTTGACAGTGATCTTCCTTCTAGCTACTATTCAATTGTTCCTCTTGATTTCCTTGCCAAACTTTCTTAAGAAGAGGCAAAATAACATCAGGTTGAGAGTACAAACTTTGGACTTAGCAGAACTGGATTTGGATCTTGTACAATCATAGAAAGGTCTTTGTATTCCAAAGATCTGTACCATACCAAGGCTTAAGGCCTTTTGATTACTTCAGATGGATGGTGATATCAGCCTTTTTGTTTTCAAAGGACTAAAACAAGTTTCTGAAAGCCCTGAGGGAGGAATAAGGTGCTTGGTTCAAACTGTACTCCCTTAGATGTATGGGTGAGGTGAGTGGACACTTTGGGGGAATGGCATGGGACACGGTAGGCATGCGGAGCTGGGGCTAGAGCAGAATGGGTTCACCGTGGCTTCATCCTGCTGCTTCGATGGCTCCATTCTTATCTTAAACTTCTGTGATATTAATTCTATCCCCACCACTCCACACAAATTTACCTTTTCATAAGCTTTTTCTAGTCCTCCTGTTCCTAAGGGTGGATGCTCCTTGTGACTTGGTTCTTAGTTCTCTACCCATCTCCTACTACATTGTCTTCCTTAGAAATCCCATTCACTACCAGATTGTTGGGCCAAAGTTGTGATAGTAAGTGAATGACTAGCAGAAAGTGAAATGACCCAAATTGCCCTTGTCAAGGAGAAAGATAAATGAGACCATAAAGGGTAGAACCACCCTGGGTAATAACTAATGGTTCTTAACCAGTTGCCCATAGAATTACTTGGGCAGCTTTTTCTAAATACACAGACCACTCTACTGTCAAACTCCTGAGGGAAGCAGTATAGGCACATGTGTTTTGAAAGAGCTTGCCAAGAAATTCTGAAGCATACTTCTGGTAGGAATTACTGCTATAATTGAATCTAGCCCCTATTCAACCTATTTCTTATCACTGAGTTTAAGTACTCTGTTCTAGATAAAGAATACCTTAAGGAACTTAAAAATCAAGAATGTAAAGTGTCTGAAAAGAAGAATGATAGAAATAGCTGAAAAGGTTTAAATTGGGGATGAAAAGGATAAGAAAAACAAATATTTGTTTTTGTCACAATTATCAGACTACATGCATTATATAGGAGGAATCCATATGTCTATTAGAAGTGTAAACTAATATTAATTGTCAAGCAAACATCAGGGTCAGATGAATTACAATCTTAAATTGGAATAATACATTTAACGACCAATGTTTCACATAAACAATGTAAATTTTAGTGCCAGATGCCAGTTTTGTAAGATAGAAACAGATTTCCTGCATTTAGGTCATGATGAAACTAATTCATCCCAGAATCAATCTACACAGACATTTCTTACCAGGCCGCATCTATATGTTAACCTAGTACAAAGCAGCTAGAAAATAATATGGTATCTTCAAGTATTTGCACTATGGGAGACCACTTAGACTGCAGAGGTAGGACCAATGATTTGATTTTCAAAGCAAGACTTTTGACTCAATGTAACTAGCAGGTAGAGCTGTCTAGGCATAGAATGAGCTGCAGCCTGAGGCTTTAGTTGTTTGACCCTTAATGGTAGATTGCATTATGTACTCAAAAAACATATGTTCTTAATCTTCATCCACATTCCTATGGGTGTGAACTAGTGCAAATAGGACCTTTCCAAGAGGTTATTTTTAGTTAAGCTGTGGCCAACTGAATCAGGGTGGGTCTTAATCCATATGGCTGGAGGCCTTATAAAGAGTCAAGCCACAGTCTGTGAGCCAGAAGCTGAAAGTCAGCAGAAATCAGAAAAGTGGGCACAAGGAGAGAGAGATTATCATGTGCTAATACAAGCCATGGGACCCTAAGCTCGTACCAGAACGCTGTAGACACTGGGAGAAAGTGAGCCTTGCCAGTATCTTGATTTTGGACTTCTAGACTAAAAACCGTGGGCCAATAAATTCTTGTTGTTAAGACAGCCCCTTGTGTGTTTGGTATGTGTCATTGTAGCCTGCCAAACTAAGACAACACTGAAGGCTTCAAAGCTGAGGTTGAATGGAGACGAGCAGGGGTGTGTAAGAGCAGGGAAGTGTGCATCATTTAGTCTCAGCCGTGGCATTGCTGGGTGTCGGGTGTAGGCTGTGGGCCAGGAGGTGGAGGAGGAAGCAGGAGATGTGATTGCTCTATGAGCACCCATCTTTCAGAAGCGTGCTTTTACAGAACTTAAGCCACAACGAGCTCTCTCCTACCTATGCTTCTGGACTCAACAAAGCCTTTCAAACTTTAGAGTTTACAATTCTTGGACCCCCAAAGCTCTGGCATCAGCTCTGCTCTCTCTCTCTCTCTCTCTCCCAGGTCACCCAAAACTACCCATGGCCATATTTTCCCCCTATTTATCCATCTCAGAAACAATGACACCTGCTTTTCTTTTATTCACTAAAGCAGCAGCGAAGGTTTACCTTCCCATAAGTGTGTAAACTGACTGGAATGAAAAGCCTTTGCTGATAGCAGGAAAGACTATTCATTGTTTCTTCTCCATCTACAAAGCCTCTGGGTCTGTCAGAGGAGGAGATAAACACATCTGCCAGAAATTACTGTTAGCGAAGCCTCATTTCTTGTCACACAAACGCCTGATCTCTCTATGATGTTTAATCTTTATTTTCAAGTTTGTGTACATATTTTCTGGTGGGGTTATCTCTATTTTACAATTAGATGTGTTTCCGACGATCATGGTGTGAAACAAATATTTGTAAAGTACCCAGTATTTTCTTATTCACTGTCCAAGAAGTATTTCCCCACAAGAAATGAAAGGATCCAATATGCAGCGAAAGTCACTTTTAAAAAAAAAGCTTTATTTCAAGTTCAAAAAATAAACATTAAAATGCAGCTCATCAGGTTATGGAAACATTACTCCTAAAAAGTTCTTTCCAGACACTTTTAACTCATCTAATTCCAACTACTAACTCATTAAGTGAAAGGCACTGTTAAGAGTCCAAACATCACCTTAAGAAGAAGCATTTCATCTTGTCAATGTTCATTACATTTAGTTCTCCACAGAGCCTGAGCACAAAGGAACAAACAAAACCTCACACAGTGAATCAGGTGCACTGAGCACAAATCAGAGCTTCCTTTCTTTTTTTTTTTCTGACTGCATGACTTTAATTAACTTCTTAGCTTCCTCATCATAAACACAAGGATAATAACACCTGCTCAATAGTGTTGCTGTGAGGATTAAATGAGTAAAATATGGAAAGCCCTTAGGATGGTTTCTGGTATTTGAGAAATATTAGCTCCTTTCTCTCAACATGACTTTATTGAACGGTCCTGTGGATTCCAAGCTTGGTGATGATTTCAGGAACTGAAGTCTGAAGAAATCATACAGACATAATTTTCCGATGATTTAGGCAATGTTGGTAATATATGATTTATCCCATCAACCAGAATTCACTCGACTGTGGTTTGTAGACACTGCTGATATATAAGAGAATTCCAAGGACATTTAACTCGATAAAAACA
>PVKH010009778.1:0-18623 GCA_004027955.1 Chaetophractus vellerosus
GTAGAAGCTTACAGTCACAAGACCCTAAAGAGTCCAACTCAAGTTACCATAAGAGGTACTTTCTCACCCAAAGTCTGTAGCCATATGTTGACACAAGATGGCAGGTGATGTCTGTGAGGGGTCAGCCTTAGTTCTTCCTCTTAACTCTCCGTGGTCCCAGCTTCTGATCTCAGCTGTAGGCTGACATAAGTTTCGTCTCTCTCCCCAGAGATCAGCTGCTCTGTTCTCTTCACAAGGTCAGCTGAAAACTAATAGGCAAATGGCTTAATTCTCCCCAGGGCCCCAGCATCAAAACGAAGTTCTCTCCTCTGCCGTGTCTTTTTCTGTGTCTACTTACCTGTAAGAGTCTGTTTTATGAGCCAAACAAGGGAGCAGGGACTCAACCCTGCATGCCCTAATCTTAACATAATTTAATCAAAGACATCTCAGCTGAATCTAATACAATCAAAGGATATCATGCCCAGAGGAACAGACCAGTTTACAAGCATAATCAATTATCTTCTTTGGAATTCATAAATAATATCAAACTGCCACAGTGCCTATTTCAACAGCCTCACAGATCAGTTTGCCTTCACCTCCAAAAGTATACAGTATACCTTTACAAGGCTATTCATGGGGTACCTCAGCAGCCTTGCACACAATCTTTGCAAGCAAGGTCTTAACTGCATCCATCTTTCTCCAGAAGCATAGATATGACATTACATTGATGGCATCCTCCTCTAGTGACATTCATCTAAAACACTCATTCAGGCACTCCTACTAATGTTCCCAGAGACTCCTTCATTGTAGAGGTTTCAGCAAACTCCTTTCATGCCTACTGGAGTCTTTAGATTATCCATAAATTATCCATAGGTCACTGATATAAAAAACTGCCCTCCTTGGCCCTATACTATAACGCCCTTCCCTTTCCTCCTCAGTCCCTTGCCAGATGGCACATTATTGGAGAAAGTCAGCCTCCCCTGGACCACTTGGCTACCTGGAGATTCCTTGGGATCAACTGAGTAAACAGCAAAGGGAGTCCATACACTTTATGGCTGGTACTGTCACCATCATTTCTGTTGGAGCTCACTGGATAGTTGCTGCTTTTCATCTCTTAATAGGACAAGTCATCCCTGATCAAGGACAGCACCTAAGGATCAGCACAATTGTCAGAATTTCAGGCAGTCATCTTAGCACCAGATGTTCTGGCCAAAATCAGCCTCATCTGCACATTTTCAGACTCTTTGGCCATTGCCAATGGTCTGGTCACCTGGTATAGCCAATAGGAACTACAACAATTCCTTGTCCAAGGTTGCCCTCTTTGGGGTAAAGAGGTCTAGAATGTCTTGCCTCACCAATACCTACAATATAAATCAAGATCACACATGTCTTTACATATTCTAGACCCACAATACAAGGCCTCATCAAACTTTCCTTCAATGTTCCAGATATTATTGATTGTCGCCAAGGCATTCAATTTACTGCTCAAAATATATAATGTGGGGCTCCTGAACAAGGCATTCAATGGACCCTTCATCACCCTTACCAGTCTCAGACAACAAGCCTCACAGAGTGTCTAATGGCTTACTTAAGCCCAAATTCAATTAAATGGAACATGGCATATTTCAGTCATCAGTCAAATATCTGGGGTGAATTGTAGTAAAGACTCTTTCTCCTCTTTTGATGTTTGGTGATAGATTTCAATTCCCACCACTCCCTTTCCCTCTACCGCCATATGGGCAAGCTGATAAGAAAGCACTGAAGCATCCTTCTTTGGCGCCAGCAGGAAGCTCAAACCATGCAAGTCCCAGCCTTAACCCAGATGATCCCTCAAGCCAGACTCACCCCTTACAACCATAAAACCTTAATCCAGTCATTTCTCTGTGCTCTCAAGCCTCATTATGTGAGTAATAAATCTTTTCAGATCTTCTCGGTACATGTGTGGCATCATCAGTCTCAACATCTAAACCAAATTTAGGGTGGGGGGGAACCATCCTACTTCTTCAGGGCAACCACAGCAGTATCTCACCTACATTCCTTCTAGAATTAATAAAACAACCTCATAAAGTGGCTGAAAATAAGATAAATTTAAAAATCAGTTGTTTTTCCCTACATACCAGCAATATCTATTCATAAACAAAAACGAATAGATAGGGAAGCGGATGTGGCTCAGACAACTGAGCTCCCACCTACCACATGGGAGGTCTGTGTTTTGGTTCCCCGGTGCCTCCTAAAGAAGACAGCAAGCTGGCATGCCAGGCAGGTGCGGCAAGCTGATGCAACAAGATGATGCAACAAGAGACACAAGAAGAAAAACATAATGATAGACACAACAAAAAAGTTGGGAGCAGAGGTTCCCGGTGCCTCCTAAAGAAAAACGAGCAAGACTGCGAGCTGATGCGACAGGCAGGCGCAGCAAGCTGGACACAGCAAGATGATGCAACAAGAGATACAAGAAGAAAAAAAACATAATGAGAGAGACAACAAAGCAGGGAATGGGGGTGGCTTAAGCAGTTAGTTGCCTCCTTCCCACTTCGGGAGGGTTCAGTTCCTGGTGCCTCCTCAAGACACAGCAAGTACAAACAATGAGGGGGTGGGAAGAAATTTTTAAAAAGGATGGAAAAAAATATCATTCGCAATAGCAAAACAATGTACAAGCTTATGAATAAATTTAACAAGAAAAATGCATGTCTAAGATAAAGAAAATTATAGTTTATCAAAGAATATAAAACTAATCTTGAATAAAAAAAGATTTATTCTTGGATAGGAAGATTTAATATTATAGAAATATCAATCCTCAAATTATATAAATGTAATCCAATTCTAATAGAAATATCAACATATTTTTTCATAAGCTGGACAAAATTATTTTAAAGTATACATGAAAAAATAAATGTCTGAGAATTGCCAAAATATTTTTGAAAAAGAACAGTGAAAGAGTACTTATCAGATCGTTAGGCTGATTATAAAGTTATAATCAAAATAGTATTATATTGACAGAAGAGCAAATGTATAGATTAGTGGAATAGATGGAAGAGTCAGAAATAACTGTAGGCACTGATAGGACTTCATATATAGCAAGGTAATCTTTTCATTGATTGGAGGAAAATTGCCTTGTTTATTGTGCTCTTCCCATGTCATAGCCCCCATGGCACACATAGAGAATTATAAACTGGGATAAACTGTGGAGGATACTTGCAATCGGAGGCAATATAATGAATGTGCTGCAGCACACTGGCTGGGAAGCTCTGAGTAATGAAAGGGGAAGCATCCTTGGCTCTTTAACTGACAGAGGGCAAAACTAGGACTCTATTGCATCCTATCTACAAGAATAGAAGAGCCACTAAATGTTATTCTACACAGCGGAACATGATGCAATACTTAAAATGATGTTATAAAATGTTTAATGCCATATAAGGTGGTCACAATTAGGTGAAAACAGCAGGTTTCAAAACAGAATGTCCAATATGATGTGCATGTCTGTGTGTGTGGACAGGCAGAGTGGGTTCCTACGGATGATGAAGTTAAAGGAAAGTTTCATTTCATTCTATTTTGTTATCTATATTTTCTAAATTTTTATTCAATAAACATGTACTGTATAAAGAGAAATCAACAATAACAACAGTGTTTTTTAAATGCTGTCCATCCCTGCAGGCACAAATGAAGCCACAAGTGGCCCCCTCCTCTTTTTCTGTTCTTACTTCCCATTGCATGTTATTCTAACTCTCGTAAAGCACTTCCCATCCTGCTTCATATATGTTTCTACTTGCCTTTACTTCTTCATTAAATGGAAAAGTCCCTGAATTCTGAGGCTGAGTTTTAATTATCTGTATACCCCCACTACCATAGAGCATACCATCTTATAACATGAGAGAAGATAAATTATTCCTGAAAAACAATGAATGAATACTAAAGATTAAATGGGGGTTAGACAGTTTTTTAAAGGAAAATCCATTGGTTAGTTTCTGTAATATTGTGGGTGCTTGACATCCTAAAATGTTCCATGAGACTCAGCCTTTCTTGAGAGAACACAGTTAGGCATATCTGAACTAGGGGGCATCTAGATCGGCAACGGGCAGAGGAAAGGGAAGAAGGCTCCGGTGACAGGGTGTTTGCTGCCAGGGTCTTACTGAGCCTTGCAGCCTAATCCACTGCAGCTCCTATTTCCAGAGAGGTGAACCATAGACTCTGGCCTCCCCTTGCTTCAGGTATTTCCAGAACCATCCCATTGGTAAACCTACGGGCCTGAGATGCAACTTCTCTGCATGGATAGCAATCACCCATACTCTAGATTCATGGCAAGCTATGGTCAACACAGGGGGGAAAGCTCCACAATGAGTGCCTTATGACCAAGCACTTTAACTCCCAGAAGATTGTTTCATTTCTCTTCTCTGTTCCCAGCTCAAATAAGAAATATGTTGTTCTTCCTGATTTTTTCCCCAGCATTTCTTTTCCTCTATTTCAGGCATCTTTGTAAATTAAGACTCCAGTTCTAAGGGCAGGCATGTGGATCTTTCTGGCAGGGACTCCTGCCCTGGGCAAGTACACTTGATGATCATACAGTGCATGGTCCCTTCTCTCATGACCATCTGTTAGACTGGCTCTCTGCCCACTACAAGCTCATTGAATTGTATCACTAGGACACAGGTGCCAGGCTATGATGGGTTTAAATAAGCAGCCCGTGTAATACAGCAAAATGTCCTTCTTCCCTTCAGGAAGAGCCTTCCCCATGACAGCCTTAAAGTAGTGCCACTACATGGCTTCTGAAGCTTGATTAAGACCAGAGACGTGGGTGAGCCAAAGTTAATACTGTAAGAGGCAAACCCTGAGAGACGAGTGGTCGAAGAGCACGGCAACAGTAGCCGTGCTGGTTATGGTGCAGGGAGAGGTGTGGGTGGACAAGAATCCTAGAAATCCAGAGAGAAAGAAGCCATCGCCTCAAATTTATTGATTCGGATCCCTATAAATCAAGGAAGAAAATATCAATTGTGTGTGCTTCCCTAGCAGAGGGAAGCAAAAGTAATAGAGAGTAAGAGACTGAGACATGGGCACCATCCCACTCTGCCACTTGATGAGATCTTCAGCCAGCTTCTGACTCTCAAGGTTCTTAACTGTTAAATGGGGATAATAATAAAACCATAGTTTACTGTCACTATGGCTTAAAACAATAACTCCAAAACTTAGTGGCTTAAAACAATAATTTTTATTTCTCAGGGTTTCTGTGGACCAAGAATTAGGGAGCAGCTCAGTGGCCAGCTCTAACTCAGGGTCTCACATGAAGTTGCAGCCAGCCACTCATTGTGGCTGGGGTCATCTCACAGGCTTCTTCACTCAGATATCTGGACTGAAAGACTATAACAAACGGGAGCTGGAGCTGCTATGACACCTCAGGCATCTCCTTGTGTCTCTGTATGGTCTCTCCGCATGGATTCTCCAACATGGGGCTTCAGATAGACTTCTTATATGGTGGCTCTAAAGCAGCATGTCTTAAGAGAGAAAGCCAGGCAGAAGTTGCATGGCCTTTTATGACTCAACCTTGGAAATCACATAGTGTCAATCCTGCAGTATTACTTCCTCTATTGGTAGAGGCAGTTGGGAAGGTCTACCCTACCACTCCATGGGAAAAATGCCAACATCACATTATAAGAATAGCATGGGGGAATAGATATATATTTTTTCCAGCTTAGGAAAATACAATCCGCCAAACAATACCAGACTGCTGTAAGGATGAAATAAGATCATGTACACTCATTTTATAATCTTCAGATTGTTCATATGCTGGTTGTGTCCTGAATCCCAGCAGAGTTGAGGCCAGCTCCTACTACTCTCCAGTTCTTTGGACTTGCCCTGGACAAACAACAAAACGATGGTGATAGACAAGTCCATTCCCAAAAAACAAGGAGTATCTACAATTGCAAGCAAAACAATTCCTTCCATCTGCCCCATAAAATCTAAGTCCCCACTCAGGTAGAAGCAGGCAGAGTGGACATCATCCTAAATCCCTCAAGACTGAGGAATGAACAAACATAAGGGGGGAATATAACCAAGGACCAAAGTAGATTTATTGTTATTGTAGTTATTATCTTGTTTTAACCGAAGAACATGTAACATTGATATAAAGATAGTAGTTGCCAGGGGTTCAGAGGGGAGGGGAAGGGATGAGTAGGTGGAACACAGGGCATTTTGAGGGCAGTGAAATTGTTTGGTATGTTACTGCAGTGACAGATGCATGGCATTATACATTTGCCAAAGCCTATAAAACTGTACAGCACAAAGTGTAAACCATATTTTTTTTAAAGATTTATTTTTTATTTATTACATTTCTGCCCCCCCCCCTTCTGCTTGCTCTTGCTGTGTGTCCATTCTTGTGTTCCTCTCTGTCCGCTTTGTCTTCCCCCGTTGCAGTGACGCGCTGAGACCCGTCACCGCGCAGGCGGCTTTGCCCCGCTTGTGGGCAGCTTCTGCTTCCATTCACGGCCGGCTCCGCTTCAGTTCACGGGTGGCTGGCTGCGCTCCGTTCGTGAGTGAACTGCCCTGCCCATGGCAGCTTTTTGCCCTGCCCACAGCGACTCTGCCAGCCCATGGCGGCTTGCCCACTAGGAGAGGTCCCCGGGAACCGAACCCGGGGCCTCCCATGTGGTACCGGTGCCCTATCCACTGGGCTATATGGCCGGCCCCAAAACCATATTATTAACTATAGACTTTGGTTAGCAGCAATGCTTCAATATTGGTACATCAAGTGTTACAAATGTACCACACTAATGTAAGATGTTAATAATAGGGGAAACTATATGGGAGGTGGGGGGGCTTATGGGAATTCCCTATACTTTCGGTGTAAATTTTTCTGTAAATCTAAAACTTCTTTAAAAATGGTTTATTATTACTAAACAAAAAGTCAGTTCAATTCTTCTTGCCTAATTAAAAGTGCAGAAGTTTAGAAGCATTTATTTATAGACAGATCCCAAATTTCAACTTTTGACTTACAAATGTCTTTACATTGGAAGAGTAGTAACACGAGGAAAAAGGGAGAAAGAAAGAAAGAGCAATATTCCTCAATACTCCCTGGGTGGGTGGATGAGAAGAGGAGGGTTTCCAGAGTTCAGGGTTCAGAGTCTCATCTAAACTAAATCCTCAAGAAGGGAAAGGACCGGATAAGGCTCTGTGGTGTGAAGGTCTCAGGCAGTGTGCCTAGCTAAAGGAAACTGGGCTCTAATCCCTACCTGAGACCCAGTGTCACACATAGCACTTTAATGTGTGGGATGAGACTCTGTTGGGATGCACCTGCCTGAGGCTGGCCAAAGCCTTCCCCAAGCTGGTCACCATAGAGTGTGTGAGACGGGAGGGGAGGCAGAGAAGTATTCAATACCGTTATAAAAATTCCTTTCATTCTAATCATTGTATTGTGTTTTTGGCCCTGACCAAAAAGAAAAAGAGTTAATCTTGTACTTTTGAAGAGGAATTTAATATATAAAATCATTGCCAATTTGCATATATACATAAAGACTATTTCTGGAAAGGTACTAAAGAACTGTAACACTAGTTGCTTCCATGGAGGGCAAGTAGAAGTCAGGGAGAATTTTCACTGTATGCCTTTTTATACCTTGAGTTTTGAGCCATATAAATGTATTGCTCATTAAAAGTAAAATTAATTTTAAAAATAAAATGTAAAACACATACAATTAAAACATATTTCAGAAATTTTGCAAAATATTAAGAGAAAGAAAAATACGGGCTTTTGACTAAAGATAGAATTTGAATATTTATGCTTACCTCCACTCTAATTGAAACCTCATTAAAATGAACCTATTGGAATTTTTTTTTAGCAAAAACCCACAAAGCAAAGACAACAAAAGAGAGTAAAACAATAACAAAATTTTGGAAGCTGGAAAGTAGATACATGAATGAACTGGCCTAGCAGACTGCAGAAAGCTGAAACCTATGTTAGCAGTGGAAAAATCAAGATCACACTGATTTGCACTATAGAACTCCAGACATACTCAAGAATTAGAGGGACAGGTGTCCATGAGAGTATGGTGAAGAGCAGCTAAAATTAGCATTAAGTTTAAAGGCAGTTTAGGAAGAAGCTAAACCTAGGATTCCCCTCTCACTTCATGCTGGTGGCTGCCCGCTCTTGCCCTAGTAGAAGAATGAAGACGATAAACTAGAGAGACTCTGCTCAGGTACATGGACAGAGTTGACGATGGAAGTAACTATTGAAAGCTTATGTACTGAAATATTCTTTTCTCTCTAGAGTTGGATTTCTTTGAGTCTATATACCAAACCCTTTTCCCTGCTCAGCTCCCAGAATGTGGACAAGAAGGTTTATATCTTTTAAGCAAGAGACTGGAGGGTTCTTCTCCCAAGAATCTGACCTAAAGGACCTAAAGATACAAACAGTTAAAGATTCACCCAGAAGTCAAGCCCAAAAATTCAGTCTTGTCTCCCACTTATACAGAAACTTCAATAAATTTTGTGGTGTCCCAGTTTGAAATATGAGATGACTGCTAAGGGTCTCTGACACTGAGAAAAGCCAAACCAAAAGAAAAGAAGATACAGAGACAATGCTAAATATTTGAATATATTCTCATATTTTTTCACATACTGTGCATAAATTTTATATCATGTCTTTTACTTAAATTATTTTGAGAACTTTTTTTCACATTCTTCCAATTATTACTTTAATAATAATTTCATCTACTGATAATATAAATCAAATGATAATCAGGTGATAATTACAAATTGCTTAGGATAGATTTTCAATTTTCACAGGAGTAAAAGGAATTATTTTTAAGGTTGTTATGCAATATTTTGGAGTAAATTTCTGGAAGGAGACCAGTTAATATCTAGATTACGACTATAGCATTTCTTTAGCTGATAGAACATGATATCTATTCAAATTTTAATCATTTTTAGTTCACAAACTATATTCAAGCTTTAATCATTGTAGTTAAAATGGTCAAGAACACAACCAAACTTTTAGAAATTTCCCCACAAAAATATTTCATTGACCATGAAATTTAATCAGAGAAATGAAATAAAACTCATTATATTTTTGCAGTTGCTACAGGACTAACAGATAATATTCTTTACAAAAGAATAAGTTAACAAAATTTTAATGCAGTAGAATCATTCTATTTTTACTTAAGTTGTGACCCACTTATTTCCTAAAAATGCAACAAAGGGATTCGTCTGTTAAGCTGCTTTCTGCATGGCAAGAAATGAGTCTGCCCTTGACCTGGGCAGATGTAGAGATGGTGACGTTTGAGAGAAAGCACAGGGATCCACCTTTCCCCTAAAAGTCTCCACAGACAGGCTCCCCCTAACATTTGCTGGGCCCAGGGCAAGAGTACAAATAAAGACCCACATTCCAGCCCTCCAAATATTTAAAACTAACTAACTTTACAATGGAAGAGTAGCAACATGAGGAAAGAGGGTTATTCAAGCTAACATATTGTAAAATGAAAAGTGTTCTATTTTCCTACCTAGTTACATGTAACATCAAAAACAGCCTGGAAGGCCAAGTTTAGAATTCCCAGACTCCTCGGAGTTCAGCACCAGAATTTGGTGGTGTGGGGTAGCCATCCACAGCCCACACCTCCTTCTTCTCGTACCTAGAAAGGCCTCACACACGTTGTTCACCCCAGCTGGCATGTCCAGGCTCTGTCCTCCACCACCCCAAACAGTACTCCAGCCCCTCCTCAGACATCCAGCCTTGAGACAATGAACCCAGAGTGACTAGACTCACCCTAGATGCAGGCTCAGGCTACTGGGGCAGGAAATCCCCGGGGGATCCAGGTTCTGGGTGAGTTGATCTCCTTGACCACAAGGACTTCTCATCGAGGGGGAGGCACGAGGCCAGAAGAGGTTCAGAGCAGTCCAGAGTAGGGACCCTCTCACTGTAGTGTGAGGATAGCACTGCCCACAAATATGCAATTCTTACCCTTAGAGACATTTTTCTGGATTAAAATGTTATTCTCAGAAAGCCACGTGGCCAGGATCTTTGCCCTCTGTCATTAGCATTTCTCGACTCTAAGCATATTCTTTAGGATCAGCTTATCTGATTGCTTACTTGTCATGCAGGAAAGCAAGAAGTGACCCAAAGCATTCTCTCATTTTATCTTGTAGAAATAAAATGTAAATTATGAAAAATGAATTAAATGATTTTTAAATCCAAACCACAAGAATTACAATAGTCATAAAAGCTGTTTCATCTATTTTGATGCTTTAAGATAATTAGACTTCTTTATTCAAGCAAATATATAATGTTTCTCTTGAGCCAAAAGTAATATTATATTATATATTAATTTGTCAATAAATCATCTTTTTGTCATATAATTAACTAAAGTAAATTATTCATGGGCTACCACATATAAAGAAGAATGATATCAAATTTTTCCCTTTATAGGAAAGTCATAGGATTGAATTGATTGAACTTGTAACTGAGGGTTAAGAATTAACAAAAGAAGAAAAAAAATCAAAAAGAAAACAAATACACAAAAAGAATTAACAAAAGATTATGATGACTGAAACATTATATAGATGCTTTTTAAATTAGCCAAAAGGGTTAATATCTGAAATGACTGAAACTGGCTAGACTGCCTTTCCCCTTTGTATGTGGCCATTTCTGACCAAAAACCTGCCATTGTAATGATTATTCCAGGTTGTACATGGCCACTTGGACCTGCTATTTTAATTATTACTCCAGACAGACCTTACCTTTGTATATGAACATTTCTATTGAAAGGGTGACCACTCCACCTTCCTCTGTTTGATATCTATGTGAAAAACCTTGTAGCTGACCTTATTTTCAGTATCCCCTTCTCCCTGATGCCTTGATCTCTGACAATGGTTATAACTTTGTGGGTCTGTACCCACCTGCAAACTGTTACAGCACTTTAATGTTTATTAATGAAAGAACCTGTACAATCTCCACCCCAATTTCTCATTAGCATCCTGATGTTATAAAATACTAGAATTTCTGCAGATCCAGGAGGCAGTTTGGGGCCAGAAGGCCACTGTGCTCCATTCCTGGGTAAGTAATAAAACTCTTGTCTTTGAAACTCCAGTGTCTCAGGTATTGGCTTTAAAGACACATCAGGAGAAAAGAAACCACTTTTGCTCAGTATCTCACTTTATAATCTAATCATAAATAATATACTTTTCTAAATTAAGACATTTCTATTTTTAATAATTTTTTTATTACACACCCCCCCCTTTCTGCTTGTTCTTGCTGTGTGTCCATTCTTGTGTTCTTCTCTGTCCGCTTTGTCTCCCCCCGTTGCGGCGACGCGTCGAGACCGGTCACCGCGCAGGCAGCTTTGCCCCGCTTGTGGGCGGCTTCTGCTTCCATTCATGGCCGGCTCCGCTTCAGTTCACGGGTGGCTGGCTGCGCTCCATTCGCGGGCGACCTGCCCTGCCCGTGGCAGCTTTGCCCTGTCCGTGGCAGCTTTTTGGCCTGCCCACGGCGGCTCTGCCCGCCCATGGCAGCTTGCCCTTCTCAAGGCAGTCTGCCCGCTAGGAGAGGTCCCCGGGAACTGAACCCGGGGCCTCCCATGTGGTATACCAGCGCCCTACCCACTGGGCTATGCGGCCGGCCCCTAAATTAAGACATTTCTACTTAAAATCATTTCTACAGAATATCCATGCAAAAATTTTTGAAGTTCTTAGGAGGAGTTACCAGATTACAAGTGAAAGATAATCCCAAAATGGCAGATTAGAAAGACACAAATCTCTCTTCTCTCCCAGAAAAATAGCTAGAAGATAGGCAGAAATGGCCTGGGGAAAAAAAATTGCTCTAGGGTTTAGGGCACCAGGGGAAGGCTGGACACCACCCAGAAAAGAAAGGGGCACAAGAAAAAAATCTCCAGGGAAAGACCATGAGTAGAAGCTGTAGCTGCAGCCACCAGCTTCCTTCCTCCAACCCATGAGCAGACAATTCTGAATTCTCTGACCTCAGACAGGAGGCTACAGAAAGAGGGGGATACAGGGATCTACCTCCCCAGGAAATGGGAGAGACAGGGATGCAGCCTAAGGCTGATTCAGCTTTTGGCCAACAAATTTGGTCTGTGTCCCACAAGCCTTCCAGGCTGGAGGGACTGCACCATTGTTTGCCTTGGGAGCCTGCACAGGACTGAAGAGATCCAACCCTCTCAATCACCGTCCCTACTGACCAGGACTGGTTGCTGAGGACACAGAGGGGAGTGGAATTATTTCCTACCCAGGAAAAGAGAGGGAGCTGACAGCAAAGGTTGGAGAACAGCCACTGAGAAAGTTTGAATTTCAAGGCTCTTAGCCTCCAGGCCAGATCCTCTGTCACATTGTTACAGTCAGTCATGCAGCAAACACACTCTGACTTGGCTTTGAACTAAGAGGGGGGTCAAAGAACACCATCTTCTGACAGACCAAGGAAGTGCATGTGCGGAAATTAAGAGTGAATAAGTAAGAGAGGCTTTTTCCAGTCTTTACAGCTTCCCTCCCCAAGGCCCTTGGAAGCAGGTCTGCAACCCATCCCTGGGTCCATGGCCCAGATTTGAACAACTGACAGGGACAATCCTAAAGACCTAAGATAGTTTGAACCAAGCATCAAAGAATGGCAGTAACACACAGCCTCCCACAACTAAATCCTTACAAAAAAGAGAAATTGAGCATCTGAGTAAACTCACCAAAATAACCATGACGCCTAGACATCAGCAAAAAATTATAAGCCATACTAAGAAAATGGAAGAAATGGCCCAAGCATAGGAATCTATCAAAGCCCCAGATTAGACACAGGATTTGAGACAACTAATCAATGAGACTCATACAAATCTCCAACGTCAGATAAATGAGTTGAAAGACAATGTAGCTAAAGAGATAAAGCACATCAAGAAGTCACTGAGCAAGCACAATGAATTTGAAAACCTGAATGGAAAAGTAACAGAGCTCATGGGAAAGAAAAACACAATAAGTGAGATCAAAAACACATTAGAAACATGGATGAACCTGGAGGATATTATGTTGGACAAAGCAAGCTGGATAAAAAAGGACAAATAATATATGACTGCATTACTATGAACCAAATATATTGTGTAACATATTGTATGATTCAAAAAAATTTTATATGTATCCAGTACATTTAATTGAGAAATGGATGTTTTTATTTTTAAAAAAATTAGAGCCATACAACAGCAGACTTGAACTGATAGAAGAAAGAATAAGTGATATAGAAGACAGAAGAGCTGAAATTGAAGAGAGAGAGGAACAGAGAGTTGAATTATAGCACAAACACAACAAAATATGTGTCAAGGGAGTTCCAGAAGGAGAAGAGAAGAGAAGAGAAAAGGGGCAGAAACAGTATTTGAGGAAATAATGATTGAAAATTTCCCAACTCTCATGAAAGAAATGAATTTACATGTCCAAGAAGCACATCATACCCCAATCATAATAAATCTGAATAGACCTATTCTAAGACACATACTACTCAGAATGTCAAACGTCAAAGATAAAGAGAAGATTCTGAGAACAGCAAGAGAGAAGCAACCATCACATACAAGGGATACCCAGTAAGACTTAGTGCAGACTTATCATTAGAAACCATGGAGGTGAGAAGTTAGTGGTATGATATAATTAGGATACTGAAAGAAAAATTGCCAGCTGAGAATTCTTTATCCAGCAAAATTGTCCTTCAAATACGGAGGTGAGTTTAAAATATTCACAAATAAACAGAAACTAAGAGAGTTTGTAAAAAAGGATCTGCCTTTGCAGAATGTATTAAAAGGAGCTTTACAGCCTGAAATAAAAAGACAGGAGAGAGAGGCTTGAAGGATAGTGTAGAAGGCAAGAATAGCAGAAAGGATAACCAAAACAGTAAAAAGACAGAATAAAATAAGATTTGACATATAAAAATCAAAGAATAAAATGGTGGAAGTAAATAATGCATTTACAGTAATATCATTGAATGTGAATAGATTAAACTCCCTGATCAAAATATATAGGCTGCTTTCTGTGACAGTGTTTTTCATGTACTAGTCTAAAATCATCTTAATGAAATATTCGTTTGCCTACTTGTATTTAAGAAAGCACCCTGCTAAGTACCAATATGGATTTCATATTACAGCTAAAGCTACTCAAAATATTGTCCTTCTTCTCATTCAACATCTCTCTGAAATTTTTACATCTTGCATGTTCATCTGCTTGTTTCTGTCATTCATAGAGATGTGTGAACAGATGAAGATGTGACTGAAAGTGTGTGCTCAATCCTTTAAATAGTGTGTCATAAAATGTAATTGCCCTAAAAAGATTTAGTCATAAAATCAGGACTCTGTTTTGGTAAAACACAAATTTCTTGGTCTATCTGAGTCAACCAATTAAAACTACAAAATTAAATAAGGATTTGAAAACAAATGTTTTAGCTTATCAAATTTTGATGTTTTCTGTTAAAAATATAAAAACAATCTGTTTCTGATTATGAACAGAAATGGGAAGTAAAGTAAGAGCACAGTCCCAGTTCATGTGGATTCTCTCTGATATTTTGAGAGTGACTATGAAGATTTTAATAAGGAAAGTGTGATACAGCAGAATGTTGGCTGTAATGAGAGTCAGGAATTTGGGGTTCTAGACACAACTAGCCAGCAGCAGAGCTTGGACTGCAGGTAGTTTGCATGCTATGAATTGGAGTTTTCCCATCAGTAAAACAAGATGTTGAAGAAAATATCCTTGTTTACTCTAAATGCCAATGTTTTAGATTTAAAGACATCTCTTTCTGAGATATGTAGAAATGATATTTATTAAATTGCCTAAGGCAGTCTTTGGCATACACATGTTCAAATTCTAGCTTGAATCTGAGTATAAACATCTATAACTCATAAATACCTATATATAATTTTATTTTTAAGTTGTCAAATTAAAGGAAAGCTTAACTATAAAAATTTTTTTAAAAAGATATAGGCTGACAGGATGGATTTAAAAAACATAAACCATCTATATGCTGCCTACGAAGACTCACCTTAGACCCAGGGATACAAACCAGCTGAAAGTGAAAGGTTAGAGAAAGATATTCCATAAAAACTAACCAAAAAAAAAAAAAAAAGCAGGGATAGCTATACTAATATCAGACAAAACAGACTTTAAATGCTAAAACATTATAAGAGATACAGAATGCCATTGTGTACTAATAAAAGGGACAATCTACCAGGAAGGAGTAAACAGTCATAAATATCTATGCACCTAACCAGAGTGCCACAAAATACATGAGGCAAACTCTGGCAACACTGAAGGGAGCAATGTCATCTCTACGATAATAGTTGGAGACTTCAACACACCATTCACATCATTAGATAGACCAGCTAGACAGAAGATCAAAAGGGAAACAGAGAACTTGACAATATGATAAACGAGCTACGCCTAACAGACATGTACAGAACACTGCACCCATACTCAGGGGGTCATATATTCTTCTCAAGTGCCCATGGATCTTTCTCCAAGATAGGTCCCATGTTAGTTAATAGGCAGGTCTCAATAAATATAAAAAGATTAAAATTATACAAAGCACCTTCTCAGATCATAATGGAATGAAATTGGGAATCAATAATATATGGGAAAGGAGAAAATTCACGTGTGGAGTATGAACAACATACTCTTAATTAGTGAGTCAAAGAAGAAATTGTAAGTGAAATCAGTAACTATATTAAGATGAATGAAAACAAGAACACAACTTATCAAAACTTATGGGATACAGTGAAAGCAGTGATAATAGGGAAATTTATAACCCTAAACTCCTATATTAAAAAAGAAGAAAGAGCTAAAATCAATGATCTAACAGAACAACAGGAGAAACAAGAAAAAGAACATCAAACCATTCCCAAAGCAAGCAAAAGGAAAGAAATAATAAAGATTAAAGCAGAAATAAATGAAATTGAGAACAGATTACAAGTGACAATGAAAGGGATTCATAACTCAAAAATATACAGGTAGTGGGAGCAGTTGTAGCTCAGTGGTTGAATGCCTACTTCCCTGGTACAAGGTCCCAGGTTCAATCTCCGGTTCCTTCTTAAAAATAATAATAATAAATATATATATATGTATATACAGGATACATATATATGTGTATACACACACACACACATACATATATACAGGAAGCAGTAGTTACAGAGTTGACGTCAGGGTTTCCATAAGCCCCACCACAATCTGCTGGTTGTAGCCTGAAATTCCCTTAAAAGTGACAAAGTCTGTCCACCTACCAGAATAGTCACTCTGAAGATTAAGAATAGGGAGTGTGGAGTCAAACAGAATTGGGTTCTGATTAAACTCTAAGTTTCAGTTTCTATATTTATAAAATGAAGATAATAGTGTCTCCTTCAAAAGATTGTTGGGGAGCAGATGTAGCTCCAGTGATTGAGCGTCTGCTAACCATGTATTCGGTCCCAGGTTCGATCATAGGTACCTTCTAAAAAATAATAATAATAATAATTTTTAAAGATTGTTATACAGATTAAATGAGATGATGAATGGAAGTGGTTAGCCCAGCAAATAGGCATAAAGTCAGCATTCAATAACTTACAAATGTGTGTGCATATAACATTTATATCTGTAGATATGTATCTCCATAATGCAGATTCTCACCAAGATCTAACTGACTGATAGCAACTTTACTGAGAAGAAAGGGAAGCAGAAAGGTAAAAGAGAAAGATTTTAATCACAGGAAGGATAAGGCACAAAAAGCAGATGCTTAGAGCACTACAGACAAAATAAACCAGAAACATATCTTTGCCTAAACTATTAGGATTAGCAAAATATCTGCAAATAACCGAAATGCACTTGCCTCCCTCTGAACCAGCATGCATCAGAGACCTGACGCCTGCAAAGCAGTCTCTTAACAAAACATAAGAAGGAAAGACTGTCAGCACTGACTTCCAGAAAATTGCTGCCATAAACCTAACACTAAATACAATCACAGGGTCACAGAATGGGGCAACGGAAAAGGACCTCAAAGGCCACTTAGCCAGCCCCAACATTTTACTCAAGGCAAAATAAAGAGCCTAAGTGACCTGTCCAAGGTCACACCCAATTAGAGGCACAGGCCAAAATTGAACCAGGTGCCCTTTCTGGTTTGCAAAAAGCAGCCTTTGTGTGTATGTGGCAGGGGAGGGTGGGACAGCCTCTGGAGTATATGAAAGGTTCCTACCACTGCAAACAGTGTGCACTTGAGTGGCAATCAGGTCGGAGGTTGACAAGGAAGCAATGCTTTCCCCTAAGGACAATAACATGCAGCATTCTTCTCCTACAGGAGACAGTTGGAGTAAGACAACCCTGTGGTCAAAATGACCGCTGTTTGGGGTACGTTTTCCATAAACTCTTCAGAATGGAAATCAGCCCAGATACTTTCCTCGGAATAGTTAAGCACCGTATCATCACTCAAACGGAGCAAAGCAGCTTGCAGAATGGCTGCAATGAGTTGGTTCCCTAGTAAATGGATTGAATATTATCACTCTACTTCATACCCTCAATGGAACTCCATCCCATGAATGGAATGGTATATTATAACTGGCATAAAATAGGCCACCACTTTAGTTACAACACAGGATTGTGCAAATAAACAAGCATTAATCATGCACATTATGTAGCACATAATGCTTCAGAAAGCCTTTGCAAGCAGCTCCAAATGAACTAGACCAAATTATACCATCTGACAGCTGTTCCGTGACCTGTGGGAAATGAGTTGGTGGTCTCAGTCCAGTTCCTAGTGGACAGGTGTCCAAAGCACAAAAACTACCCTCACAATTGGGCCTAATTAGCAACCTGGTTGTTGCAGCCACAGCAAAACCTGGAGTCCATGTCACCGCTGTGCTGCTGGAGGCTTGTCTCGCCATCAGGTAGCCACGCACTGAAGGCTTAGTGCAGAAATGCTCACAACGGTGCCTGCACAGAATGCTGTTGCTTCAGGGGAAACAGAGAACTGTGTCCAGGGCCGGCTCTCTGCCTCTCGCTTGACACCCTCAAGCCAAAGATGTTAGAAAAAGGGCTGTGATCCTGTGCACTGTTTGTGGGGGGCTTGTTTTGTTTTGTTAGTGTTCTTTTATTAGAGAAGTTACAGGTTTACAAGACAATCATGCATAAATTACAGAGTTCCCATACACCACCCTATTAATAATACCTTACATTAGTGTGGTACATTTGTTACAATTCATGAAAGAATATTTTTATAATTGTACTATTAACTACAGCCCATGGTTTACATTAGGTTTCACTGTCTGTGCTGTACAGTCCTATGGCTTTCTTAAAATTTTTATTCCAGTAACATATATACAACCTAAAATTTCCCCCTTTTAACCACATTCGAATCCATAATTTGGTGCTCTTAATTCCATGTACAATGTTATGCTATCACCACCATCCATTACCAAAACTCTTCCATCAACCCAAATAGAAACTGTAAAATTTAAGCATTAACTCCTCATTCCCTACCCCACCCTGGCTCCTGGTAACTTATCTTCTAGTGTCTAACTCTACAAATTTTCTTATTCTAATTATTTCATATCAGTGAGCTCATACTTTATTTGCCTTTTTGTGTCTGGTTTATGTCACTCAATATGATGTCTTCAAGATTAATCCATGTTGTAGCATGTACCGGAACTTCATTCCTTTTTACAGTTGTATAATAGTCA
>PVKH010009779.1:0-18618 GCA_004027955.1 Chaetophractus vellerosus
GCCCTGCCCATGGCGGCTTTTGCCTGTCCGTGGCAGCTTTTTGCCCTGCCCACGGCGGCTCCGGCCCGCCCATGGCGGCTTGCCATTCTCAAGGCGGTCTGCCCGCTAGGAGAGGTCCCCGGGAACCGAACCCAGGGCCTCCCATGTGGTTTCCCAGCGAGCTCTTTATCCACTGAGCTATCTAGCCGGGCCCTCCTATCTGCTATTATCATCAATCTGCTGTCGTACGGTTGAAGTAGATGAAGAAAATCTGGCTTTACACAGATATGTCATTGGAAAAGGGAGGTATATATTATAGCCTTTTTAGATAATTGTGGGTATTTTTTTTTTTTTGGTATTACACCAAAACTTGACAAATTATTGTTTCTAAAAGATTAGTGGCAATGTAAAATCTGAAACCCTATCAATTAACTTTGCTTTTAATAATAAACTTTATTTTTAGAGCAATTTTAGATTTACAGAAAAATTGTACAGAATGTAGAGTTCCCATATAGTCCACCCCACATACACCTAGTTTTCCCTATTAATATCTTGCATTGATGTGATTACATTTGTTAGAATTGATGAACCAGTATTGATACATTTTTAGTAACTAAAGTTCTTAGTTTACATTAAGGCTTACTCTTTGTGTGTATACTTCTGAGAGTTTTGACAAGTGTTTAATGTCAGGTATTCACCAATATAGTAGCATACAAAATAGTTTCATTGTCCTTAAAATGCCCTGTTGTAGTTTCTTAAAGGTTCTTTGCAATGTGTAATTTGAAACTAAATCAATTAACATTTTGTTTTCTGTTCCTTTAAAACTCCATTGGTCGCATTTGCATGGGATCTTACCCATCCATGATTTTGGAAAGGATTGGATCTCCAAGTTATATGTAACTTCCAAATGTTGACGCATTTCATTATACAATATCAACATATCATGTTTGTTAATATCAACATCAAACTAGGCAGAAAAGCAATTAAGTACTGGGAAACTGTCAAGCTCACAATGGTGGACGCAAGTTTTCCATTTCTAATTTTCTCTTGAAAACTTGAGTTTTATCTTTGGCAACAAATATATTCAGTTGTTTTCCTTGATTTGAGAGACACACTTGGTTCATTGAGAAAATATTTGCCAAATGCAACTCTAAATAACCATAATTTGTCAATTTTGCTTTCAAGTGAAAACGATGTTCCAAGAGGAAAAATAGCACTTCAGCTCACAACTTAACCATTCACATTTTTTCTGGAGACAGTCACCCTTTGATGTGCAACAATAGTGCTTTTTATGTACTATCCATTTTGTCACACAGCATATTTAATACATGTACTTAAGCATTAAGATGTAATAAATGAATAATTTCCATTGCTTTATCAAGGACATTCCTAAGTGAAGCTAGCTTGTATGTGTGTATATGTGTATGTGTGTGTGTATATGCATAGCGGTGAAGAATAGAAAAAAGAAACATGACAAATATAGTAGTGTTGCCCAAAGAGTTTTAGCATATCAGTCCTGCAAGATGCTCTACAGCTATACTGTCCAATATAGTCGCAACTAGTGGCTATTGAGCACTTGAAATCTGGCTAATCTGTATTGATTTGTATTGTAAATGTAAAATACATACTGGATTTCTAAGACTTAGTATGAAAAAGAGCATGTAAATAACCTCATTCATGTTTTTTAATATTGATTATGTGTTGAAATGTTAGTATTGTTTATATATTGGGTTAAATAAAATATATTTTAAAAATTAATTTTACTTTTTAAAATGTGGTTACTAGACAATTTAAAAATCACATATGTGATTTGTAATATATTTCTATAGGACAGCACTACTCTAGAGAAAAGAAGTCTTGTGGTCAAATATATTTGGAAAATGTTGGCTACACCATTCCTCCTTGAAGATTTATTTTGTATATTGGTATATTAGTAGTTCTGAGGAGTTCTGTAAAAAGAATCTTTTAAGATTTTGGTAAACCCAACATTTCCCAAACATGCTGCATTCTTGGACAATCTATTAACATTATATATAACTAGCTATATGACTATAGAACTTGTTAATCACAACTTGGGGAGGCATTGTTCTGGTTCAATTTTTGTCATTTTACTGGTGAGAAATCTGAGGGCTAGAATTTGTCAAATCCTGTAATGTTGAAATTATATAAGTATTTCTCTAGAAAACATCCAAGAAAGAAAAAAAAAAAACAAACGTATCTTCCCTTGCAGGTTGACCAATGCCTTCAGTTTAGCATAAGATAGTTTAAATTGATAATATAGTATCAGGGAATATCTTAAATTTACTGTTCCTTATTTTGGTTCACTTAAAGATAGAAAGAACTTCTGGTTTTAGAGTTACAAAGTTCCTTAACTTTCTACTGTTATAACTTAGGATAATAATTCTTAACCTTTTTTAGTTATGGACTGGCTGAGACTCCTAAAAAGAAAACAGAAACTGTACACATTCTCCCCTAAGAAATTGCATAAGTACAAACAAGTTGTGTAGGACTTCAGGGGCTTTAGATTTCCTAAACCTGTTCATGGACTGCAGGCTAAGAATTCTTCACTGTGGTTCAGTGATAATGAATTTATGGATATTAACCAACATTGCTCTCACTCTTGGACCAACTGTAAAGCTCTGTGAATTGTAGCACAAAAGCCCATCAATCAATAGATGTTTATTGGGTGCCTACTGTATATATTGCATAATTCTGAAGAATCCCATAAGTCTAATACAGGATCACTACTCACCAAGAATTTAAAATTTCTTAAGACTTTAAACATATTTAAAAGAAAAACCTTTAAATAACTGGTAAGCAAGACTCATTTTATCTCTCCTTAGGAATATTTTTAGAAAAGCTCTGTAAAAGCTTAGAGTAACTGAAATACCTACTGTACTGGAAAGGTTAGTTCTCTAATGAGAAGTTAGAAAAGCCATAATGCACTATATGTGGGCAATGTTCAGCATATCTGTAGGGAAATGGACATTTATTATAGTTTCAAAATGTGTCTTGCCTTGATCAATGATTGTTCTGTCTACTCGTCATGGCAGGTGCATCCACCCAGTAAGGCGCAGAATCTCCTATCCTGCTGATTTGACGAAAATGCCAGAAGATGTTCTTTTTATTTAGGAGTATAGATTGATGCTCTATACTGTCAGTACCAAGATAGTACTGGAGTTTGGTGTAGGTCCAATTACATGGTTTTATAGATCTAAAAGAATATAGGCGAACTGAGAGACAAGCTAAAGATAGTTAACTAAAATGTTTGAGACTCAAATCTGATTCTTGTTTTCCTGTTGTCCCTGCCCTGAAGAGTTTAACTGCTTTACATATCTTCCAGGGATGGCTTATATCCACTGACTGAGCCTGCACCACAGCTAAATTATACTGAAACATTGGAATACTTAGCATCCCAGGCCCTGTATATGCTAACCCAAACTTACCTTTCTAGAATCAATCCTCTCTGCTCACCTACATATTCTCTATTCCTACTAGCCATTCTCTTAACTTGCTACATTCATTTACAGGATTTTTCTTCCTTCTGATTTCCATCTTTAACCACCTTTCAGAAGTCCTACCCATTCTTTAAGACCCAGATGTCACTTCTGCTATGAAGCCTTGTGTGATCTCTGTCTCCAAATGAAAATATTCCCTCCAGTACTTATTTATATCTTCTTTGTGGCATTTAGCCCAGACTGCCTTGTGTGAGAATTAGCTTTCTATAGATTTTATCTCACTGAAGGCCAGGCCCACATCTTGCTCACTTCTGTCTCCCTCACTGTACTTGGAAGAATTTGTACTTTGTAACACTTCTGTAAACGTTTGTTGAATAAATGTAAAACCTCAGAGACAATAGAGGGTGCTTAATATTAACTATTAACATATATTTATACATATGTGTAGGAGTTATAGAGAGCACCCTCCAGTGGGAAATCTCATCTTGGAATTGGGGTGAAGTAGTGGTGGAGTGGGAGAGGGGAGGAGTGGTGGAAGTTGAGTGCTATGTCTCCTGTGCATGTTTGACCATTCATAGTATCAGAATTCTTACTGCCCCATCTGTCACTGCCACTGCACAAGTGTCTTAGTTTTCATTTTACCCTGCCCACTGCATAATGCCATTGACAATTGCAAATGAGGTAGAAATTCAGATGAGCTAATGTCTGAGTGTGATAATATAAAATACCAGTTTCCTAAGGAGTGATTTTTTCCCCCCCTTACAGGCATGTAATGAATTCACTACACATGTGATGAACCTTCTTCGAGAGCAGAGTAGAACACGTCCCATTTCCCCAAAAGAGATTGAAAGAATGGTGGGCATCATCCATCGAAAATTTAGTTCCATTCAGATGCAACTCAAACAAAGCACTTGTGAAGCAGTTATGATTTTAAGATCAAGGTTTCTTGATGCCAGGTATGTGAGGCCACAAATCTATTGCATGGCTTTTTTTTTTCCTTTCACTTCTTGTATATTGTGGTTCTGTAAAACTGGCCAGTTGGTCTTAGATGCTTCTTTAACTTGATTATAAAAGGTCTTCTTAGAGATAGCCAAGTAATTTCACCTCATAGTACCTGCCCTGCCAAAACTCTTCTTGTCTTGGAGTGGTAGTGCTGTTAGCTGCCAATTTGGTGACCTAGGAAATGGATAGAATTAGTGCTGCTACTAATGTCTTAAGAAAATGTTATGCTAAATCTTATGCTAAAACATATTTTTAAGGATAATTTTCTGCACATAAATTCTATTTTATTAAAGATTTGTTTTCTAAAAATTTCTGAATGTTGCATTGCTTGTGGAAATTATAAGGAAATTCTTGGAAGTATTGATACTCCTAATAAGGAGATGATATTATTGTTAATAGCAAAACCACAAACTCTCTTTTTTCCAAATCAAGTAAGAAAGCTTACTGATTTCTACTGTAAGAATGAAAATTTCTTTTATCTGGAGCTTGCACAAAATTTCACAAGAATTAGGTAATGAATTGATATAGTGTGTTTAAGACCTGCTAGATGATATAACAGAAGAATTGTCAAATTTCTACCACATGCTGCATCCACAGAGATGCCTCTTGGGCACAGCTAAAGATCATAATCAGTCTTCAGTTCCATAAAGGAGTTTCTATTTCATTTTGCTTTCTCTCCCTTGGAATCTGACAGAAGTGATAATTACCATCCAAACTACATAATATTAAAGAAAATAACTTTAAGTTAGCTTCTCAGTCTGGAAAACAATGTGTATGGAACAGTCTTCAAGTCAAAGCTCTTCCTTAGAACCAAGTAAGGAAATACTTGACATCTAGTTATACCACTGTTCTAGTTAAGCAAAGCCCTGTATTGTTATTGGTTCCCTCTCTTCCCATACTGAATTAGTTGCTAGAACTAACCAGTGCTTCATTTTCATCCTTTCTCATATTACCTCTTTCTTTCCATCCTTGCTTGTACTACCCAGTTCATGCTCATTGTTTTATACCCGGAATAGCACAGTAACCTCATACTGGTCTCCCTGTCTCCAGTCTTACTCCTTCTAGCCCATTCTCCATATCCCTTCTTTGTTTCTGTAATATCAGTATGATTTCCTGATTGCTTTGCTTAAAACAAAGCTTTTAAAGTGCCAGATAAATCACATACACATCCCTTAGGCTGGCATTTAAGGCCTTCTATGTATGACCTGTCCCTAGTCTGTATTACTTTTTTTTTTAGTTAGGATTTTTGAAATTTTAGTTTTATTATATTTTTCTGTTTTAATATTACTAATCTCACTATGGAAAATTTTGACAATATATAGACTAAAAGATGAGGGATAAAAGACAAGCACATTTTTAGTACCTTGAAAAAAGTCACTATAAATAAATGTTTTAATAATATTTAATTCTGTTTTATGGAGGGGTGCTTTTTAAAAAAATGTTATGATGGTATAATGTGCATAATTTAGTTTCTTGCTTTATAAAAATTACCATGAAAAAGTAATTAACAAATATTTTTCATATAATATAAGCTCTAAGTTTAAATATTATTTTAATGGTTGAATTCTCCCAGATGGATATATAATAAATAATTTACTTAACCCATTCCCCTATTTTTGAGCATTTAAGTTGTTCCCATTAATATCCATTGTAACTCCTTCCTTCCACAAATATTTATTTGTGCTGAGAATATAATAATGACATACTTACTCTAAATGAGCTTACAGTCTACTTGGTGGAACAGATAATAAACAAGTATACAAATATACTTTTGTATGCTATTTGATAATGTAATGAAATGTCATATCAGGATGATAAGTGCTATGAAGAAAAATAAAACAAAGTAAGGGGAGAGAAAATGATGGAGAGGACTCTAGTTTAGACAGTTTTTTTAAAAACTGTTTCAGAGAAAATTTTTATGCATTGAATTTTTTCTTATTAGAGAATTTGTGAGGTTATAAAACAGTGATGCATACCATACAGGATTCCCACATATCACCCCACCACCAATACCTTGCGTTGTAGAACATTAATTACAAATGATAAAAGAACATTGTGATAATATTACTGCTAACTATAATCCACAGCTTACATTTGGTTTATTTTTCCCACAGATGATCCTATTATTAACACCATATATTATTATTTTTTTTTATTTTTTATTTTTTAAAGATTTATTTATTTTATTACATATCTCCCCTCCCCCCCGCTGCGGCAACGCGCCAAGACTGGTCACTGCGCAGGCGTGGCTTTCCCTGCTTGTGAGCGGCTTCTGCTTCTATTCATGGCTGGCTTTCAGCTTGCGGGTGGCTGGCTGCGCTCCATTTGCGGGCGACCTGACCTGCCCTGCCCGTGGCGGCTTTTGCCCTGTCCGTGGCAGCAACACCATGTGTTATTGTTGTAAATTTGTTATGGTTTATGAGAGAATGTTCTCATATTTGTACTGTTAACCACAGTCCATCATCCACCACAAGCTCACATTAAATATTTTTGATCTTTAGAATTATTTCCTAAGGAATAATTTCAGACATGGAATTATTTGATCTGAAATTTGAACATTTTTAGCACTCTTATTATATATTACTAAATTGTTCTTTGTGTTTCATCCAAAATGAAAAAATTTTGGTCTTGTCTTAAACATGTTCTGTTTCCTCTGCCTAGAATTCCATTTTTTTCCCTCTAACTACCTCACCTCCCTTCCTCCGTCAGCAAACTCTATTCTCCCAACCCCCTCCCCAAATTGGTCACCAGTAATGAGTTGTCATCTGTGAGGGCATCTACCATGGAGCCTGCAACAAGCCAGTGCTTAATAAATATTTCTCCAAGTCCAGACTCTTTAGGAAGGCCACCTTAATCATTCTACTGGATGATCCCTTGCCTTCCCTTGAACAGTTGATACTATGCATATACAATTCTCAAGACCAAACTTCATGCACACTACCTTTTACTCTTCATTTTCTTTTTCTTTTTTAAAGGTTTATTTATTTTATTACATATCTCCCCTTTCCCCCCCCCCGCCCCCCCGTGGCGACACGCCAAGACTGGTCACTGCGCAGGCGCGGCTTTCCCCGCTTGTGGGCGGCTTCTGCTTCCATTCACGGCCCGCTTTCAGTTCGCGGGTGGCTGGCTGCACTCCATTCGCGGGCAACCTGACCTGCCTGTGGCGGCTTTGCCCTGTCCCTGGCAGCTTTTTGCCCTGCCCACGGCGGCTCTGGCCAGCCCATGGCGGCTTGCCATCCTCAAGGCGGTCTGCCCGCTAGGAAAGGTCCCCGGGAACTGAACCCCAGGCCTCCCATGTGGTATGCTGGCACCCTATCCACTGGGCTATCGAGCTGGCCCCTACTCTGCATTTTCATGAACATTTCTTCTCTCCGCTAGTAAACCATAGAGTCTTTGAACGCAGTGAGTTAGGCCTTCTACTTTTGTATTACCCAAAACTCCAGCAAGTGTCTTAGGCTACAAAAAATCATTTCTTGATTGATGAGAGGAATGAATATTTCTGCCTAATAGTTTTAACATTTCAAATCAAAGTGTTAGGGAAGTAATTTTAGAAAAAAAAAACATTTTAAAATTTAGCAAATTTGACGATTTTAATAAAAAATATGGTGTAACAAGTTAAAAAGTATTTCACGAAAGAAAGGATCTTCCTAACACAGTTGCTGTCCTTATCTTCGCTAATACTTTCCCATTCTTGTTAGCTTGCATGCTTATTTTTTATATAACTATTCATAATCTATACACCTAAATGATTTATTTTTCTTCCACGAAGAGAAAGTATGTTAACAAGCCAGAGTGAGTCAAGCCAGAATGAGAAGGTGGCAGAGCTTACAGCTGAGTCCCTTCTCCTACAGAGACTGCTGTTAGTAATGTTGTGATGCTCATGGGACACAGCCCTGGGACTGATGTATCACTGCACAATGGCCTGTGGCATAGTCATTTAGAGTGTGGTGAACCCTGGAGGGAATGGCACTTTGGGGGAAATGTTTAATGGACATTTTCTGCAGATATTTTTGCAAAATATAAATAAAGTATAAGTCCAAATTCTTAGGTCTTCAAGTGAATACAAGTACTGAGTTTTATTTCCATATGTCCTCATAGTGCCTGTTAGCAAGCTCTGTATACTGAAAAGTCAAGGTTATTCTGCTCTAGGCAAAAATGCTCATTCAAGTATACTATTCCCTTCTTCACTCTGGCTTTCTGTAAGCCCAAACCCACATTTCCTTGATAATTAGACAAGTCAAAGCATGCACCAGTACAAAACATTTAGGAACAAATTGGGTAGGCTCCTCTGCTCTTGTAGTAGAAGTATGTAGTTTGGATACAGCCAGAGTATCTGTTCTTGCCCACAAATTTGTTCTCTGATATTTTAATGTTTGCTAAAAACTACTCCTAGGCAAAATTGATAAGTCAGCCACACTTCGCTTTGCTTTCCTTGGTACGTTTCTGCTCATTTCTCCTTTCACAAGTCCCCATTTCTCAAAGATACCCTCTGACCTTGTTTCTTCACTTTTATCTGCCCTGCACTTTGCTGCTGGACTCTATATTTTAAACTGGGTCACAAATTCACGTTTACATATAATGAAATTGAGTGGGGTGGCTAGATTGGGGTTGTATTTGGGACAGTGGGGATTAGAGCATACAGGTGCATATTTAAACAGACAGCCATCATTCAGCTTCAGACTACGGCGCCTTGCAAGAATGTGGGCTTAGTATGGCTGAGCTTCCAATTTTTCAGAGTAAGTCAGAAACCCAGATTTTTATGAGCATATCATTACTGTGTAGTCTCAACAAATGATAGCTGCGGGTAAGGTAATGCCTGTAGGTTTGACAGTTTAAATATTTATTCTAGACCTTTTTCACTCTTTATCTGCCCACCTATCCATCTATACATTAGAGTATGTTTCTTCAAAGTGCCCCCACTTCAGGCCTTGTTCTTATTTTCAATAAATGCATGAATCCAGCAAAAATGCTAATTGTTATTCTTCTTGGTGTATTTTTCTTCCTTCCCTGTCTTTCCCCAATCAGCCTCCTCCCCCCCCCATCTTAACCCATCATCAAATCCTATTTATTTTAATCCCTGAAGAGAATTTGAATCTCTTTTTTTATCCCTCAGGAAGCCATGGTTTAAACCTCCCTTTTAAAAAAAGGACTGAAATTAAGAAATTTCAGGACTCTTAACCCAAGAAGATATTTTGATCAGACCTAGATTTCTTACTAACTCGATTCTACTTTAACGTTAAGAGAGACCACCTATTTAACCTGACATGTTCATGACATCATTTTAGCTAGAAGAATCTCATATGGTATGTACATTTACAACTGCCTACTTGACTTTCTCTGTCTGAGTACAGAATATTACAATTGAGAAAATTGTTAAGATTATTTGGAAGAAAGAATTAAGAATATTGTTTGGGAATAAAAGTATGCTAATATTTAGACTGAAATTCTTTTAAAATCTTAATAAAAAAACCCAAGTATTGATTACTTTTTTGTGATTTGATATATATTGCCAATAAATACTTTGATTTTCCACCCTCCCACCCCATCCTACTCCCAGAAAAAATTTAAAAATTGTTGTTCCCCTACTCTTTCCTTTGTGAGAAAATCATGCAGGCAGTTGCTTAAGCAGACAAATCCAGAAGTTCTACCTAATGTATTTTCTTTTCCTTACCTTTCTCATCTCTTCCACATCATCCCCCCAATCCAATCATCGTCAGGTCTATTGCTTTTGCTCCTTGAATATCTTGAATCTTTTTATTTCCATTACTCTCACTCTGTGCCAAGATAGTACCATCTCTCAAGCGGACCACAGCAGCGAGTCTCCTTAACTGGTCTCTGTATTTCCTTTCATGCCATCCTCCAACTATTCTTTATGTAGCAGTCAGAATGATCTTTTTAAAACATTAAACTTAAAATTTTTAGTAGCTACCTATTGCTCTTAGAATAAAATCCTAAAATTCTTATGGGGTCCACTAAGCTTGTTATAATCTGCCCTCTTCCCATCCTTCCAGACTCATCTCACACATTTTATTTTCACTGTGCTCCAGACTCCTCTAGCCTCTTAAACTTGCCAAATTCTGTTTTTGCACCGTGTTCTCTGCATATTCCTCTTCCCCTCTACTCTTTGTCTAACCAACTTCTACGCATTTGCCAGGCCTCAGATTAAATGTCGCTCCTTCAAGGAAACTTTTCCTGAGTCCACAATCTATGTTAGGTTTCCTTCATATGAACATTCATTATACTTCATACTTTTCCTTCGTGGCACTTACAAGTGACCATAATTTGTAATTAGTTATTACTGTGAAACTTGTCTAATGTCTTTCATCCCTCCAACTCTCCATTCTTTCCCTTAGCCCTCTACTCCCCTATAAATTCTCTGGAAGAAGGGACCTTGTCTGATTTATTCTCACTGGATCTTCATTGAGTGCCTAGAACATGGTAGATTCTCAATAAATATTTGTTAAATAAATTAATGTATGAAATTTATTGTGCTTCACATTTTCTAATATTTCTCTTAGTGATCCTATACCTTAAAATGATTTGCGTAGTACTTTGGAGGATGCCAAGGACATAATTTACAATATTTAATGATAAATTAGACCTTAGGAATATTTAAAAATAAAAATCAACTTTTTTTGTAGGGTCCTAATTAATCTTTCCCTCTTTGGTTAATGCTGATTATAACTATGGTTCTTTCTCTTTTTGGCTCTTGTCATAGACGGAAAAGGCGTAACTTCAGCAAACAGGCCACAGAAATCTTGAATGAATATTTTTATTCACACCTCAGCAACCCTTACCCCAGTGAAGAAGCCAAAGAGGAGCTGGCCAAGAAATGCAGTATCACAGTGTCACAGGTGAGAGAGGACCTTGTGGTTCTGTTTTGTTTTCCACCAATATAGTAGCCCTTTTCCTTCCTCAGGGCATTCTCTTCATTTCATATTTAAATGTTCTAGCATCAGAGAAGATACATTTTCTACTTAAGTGACTCTCCAGTAAATGGCACAGAGTCTGATTTAGATGACTGACTTAAGCTTCTACCAGTGAGAAACCAATTTATTTGTTGCTGAAAGGAAATTTAATGTAACTCTTTGGTGAAAGCTTTAAGGAATTCACCAAGCCCTTTCTTGTGAACCATGCTATAATGTTTGAGTCCCAAGCCTTTCTTTGCTTCCTTGTTATCTGCTAAGCAGAAGAATTAAGTTCATGTCCGTCACTGGGTTTTTTAGTTTTGTTTTTTCCCCACATTCCTTTGTGATAAACTGTGGCCCTGAAATTAGGTGTCATCTTCTAGCAAACATACATTTAGGCAAATAAATTGGTATTTGGATTGAGAGTTAGAGATACTTTAATAAATAACTCTACCTCCTTAAAAAAAAATAAGTGTCCTCTTGGCATTAGCTCTAAAATACAATTTTATTTAAATAAACATA
The DNA here is from genome assembly GCA_004027955.1 of Chaetophractus vellerosus. Classification (NCBI taxonomy): domain Eukaryota; kingdom Metazoa; phylum Chordata; class Mammalia; order Cingulata; family Chlamyphoridae; genus Chaetophractus; species Chaetophractus vellerosus. The sequence continues at coordinate 11,870 of PVKH010009779.1, forward strand.
TTGTGGTCTCTAGATTGTCATTTGAACAGCATTTCTTTATAGCATGCCAAAATGCCAATTTACCAGCCAATTCTTACAGTGGAACTTAAGGAAAGCTGACCTTTGGCAGAAATTTCAACATCTAAGGGTCACATGACACCAACTTTTAAAAGTAGTTTCATAGAAAATACTCACCCTGTCCATCTGAAGTCCAAGACACTACAAATAGCCTTCAGATTCTAATGAGGGTTTCCTATCAATATTATAAGTTATCTTTATTTAAGGGAACAAGGCCTGAGTTAAGATGATTCCTAACTCCTACTATGGCATTATTTTCCTTAGAACCTCTAAAGCAACCTTAGAACTATAATTAAGATTTCTTTTAAGATTTATTGTCATTCTTTTATGAAATGGTGGTATATCTTGATTCCTTTTGCTCATTTTGAAATGGAAAATAGATTTGGGTTACCAACTTATAAAGACATATATTATATAAAACATTACTGGCTCGGTTATCTAGAACTCACTGCCACTTGAAAAACTTAAGAGTAGCATAATGTGCAGATCAGACAATAAAGATGAAGTTAAAGAATATTCACCATAAGTGCATGTTTTCTGATGTGTCAATTTTCCCTGAACGTTATTGAAGTGATTAGGCTCATGAGGAATACTAACTAGTCATGTCATCTGGTTTTCCAGCTCTAACAACATTTCTCTGACTTAGCATTCCAATATTCATGGATTCAGTTTAAATTAAAGGATTTCCCTGCTTTTCTGTTCCCCTTTTTGATTTTACTTCTGTACGCACCATTGGAAAAAAGCATGGATTATGTTTTGTTTTGTTTTATTTTAAACTGTAATCTGGGTTTTTCATTAGTTGTAGAACGCCGCACCTTATACATCATATAAAGCCAGGTCAATGCATGCTCATGGAGTGAGAGAAAGTTTTCTCTCTGGCTGTCCTGAATTAGGGAAGTGTAACTCTACTTTAAAATAGGAAAGGAGCAGTTATAGTTAGGTTTTTAAAAAATATTTAATTACTATGTTAATTTCACTTGTTTTATATAAAAACTTGTTAGGTTTTGAAGCATTTTTAATAAAGGCGTGAGATGTAGAAATAATATGTTCATAGTAAACATATTACCCTGTGTAAAAGGCAAGCATTTTGACCTATGTTTCTCCTGGGTCAGCTTTTCAAACAGAATTTCAGCTATGCATTTACGCATCAATTTAACTTGCAACAGTTTTTTCTCCTTTTTACCTATTTCCTCTATAAAAAGTTAATTTATTCCTCATATCTCTGAAGTAGAAATAATTTTGTTATTTTAACTACTAAAGATGACAGTTGCTATCCTTATAAATTAGTGGTTTTTTGTTTAAATTGTTTAGAAGTGAAAGCAGAAAATTTCTGTCCCAGGCCTAATAGACCAGGCTCTTTTTTCCTCAAAAGAGAAAGCCATTGTTTAAAATATACAGCATACTAAAATAAATTAAATTTAGAATCCAGACATTGTTCATATACAAAGCTAACTTTAAAAAAAAAGTGCAAACTCACTGAAAGCAGACAACTATAGCAAATCTTTTTGTCAGATTTAGAGTATATGGAACTGTGATTTATAATTTATTACTGCTGCTTAAAATACTCAACAATAAGTAGGTAACCTACAGAACAGAATGTAAGGAAATATTTAAAATACCTTGAGAGTAGGACAGAATTTCTTAAACAGGACTCAAAACATCGCTGGTAGCAGGGATCTTGTCTGTTTTTTCAAAAGAAATGATGAATAAATTCAGTGGTAGAATTTTGTTTATTAAAGTACTTAATAAAGAATGTGAAAATAAATCAACATTATATGGCCATTTTAGTAAAGATTGGATCAGGCAAGAATCATCAATGGGTATTAAATCTAGAGAAAATTTTTGATGAGGAACATGGTCTTAAATTGTTTCTCTGTAGGCCATTTATCAGCTGCAAGGGAGAAAAAAATTGTAATTATTCAATAAAACAAAACATTGACTGAATGATCAAAATTAACATCATCAGTGAAGGGCAGATGGACATTGTGTGTAGTAGTTTGTCTAAGAATGTGTAGCCTGAGTCTTAATCACTAGAATACATCAAACAAACCAAAAATGTGGAACATTCTATTAGGGAAAATGCAGGGGAGGGAGCACTATTCTTCAAAAATGTCAAAGAAAGGCCATGGGAATGTTCCACATTAAAAGGGCTAAAGAGACATAAGTGAATACCATAACTGACTGTAAACTGAATCCTTTTCTGGGGAAGGAAAAAATGCCAGAAAGGACATTACTGGGTTAAATGAACTGAACTAAATTATAATTGATAATTGTGCTATGGCTATGTAAGAGAATATCCCTAGTCTTAGGAAATACACACTGACTTATTAGGAGTCAAGGGCCATGATGTATACAATTTACCTTCGAATGGTTCAGAAAAAAAAAAGTGTGTGTGTGTGTATTTCACATTCTTTATATATATAAACACACACATACATATACAGAGAGAGAATGCACACGTGATTGCATGTAAATGTTAAAACAAATGGAATAAAATGTTAATAGTTGAATCAGGGTAAAGGGCATACACAGATGTTGTTTGTTCTATTTTTATTTTTGTAATTTTTTTGTAAGTTTGAAATCAATTCCAAATAAAACGTTTTCTTAAATGGGAAGACAGCTCACAAACTGCAAGAAGAGTTGTAAGTATCTGACAACAGATGTTTAAGAGCTGAAATATATAAGAAATGCCTATAGATTTGTATTAGTCAGTCGAAGGGGTGCTGATGCCAACCAGAACCCTGCTGGCCTTTATAAAGATCATTTATTTGGGGTAGAAGCTTATTGTCACAAGGCCATAAAGCGTATGTTACTTCCCTAACCAAAGTCTTTTGCCATGTGTTGGAGCAAGATGGCAGGCAATATCTGCAGGGGTTCAGCCTTCCTTCTTCCTCTTATGGCTCCGTGGTCCCAGCTTTTTCCAATTTCAGCTGTAGGGTGGTATAAGGCTCATCTCTCTTCCCGGGCCTCTGCCATGTCTAATGAGCTGTCTCTCTTCCTCTGTGTTCTTCTTCTCTGTGTGTTTTCTTCTGTGTGAGCGTCTGTTTTATCCCTAAGGGGGCTGGGACTCAACGCTGAGTCACACTCTAATGACAATTGGACCAAAGCCCCAATCTTAACATAATTTAATCAGATGTCTCACATGAATCTAACACAATCAAAGGGTTTTCACACCAGAGGAACCAACCAGTTCACAAACATAATCTGTATTTCTTTTTGGAATTCATAAAAAATATCAAACTGCTACAGATTAATAAGAAAAAGACAAACTACCCAATTGAAAAATAGGCAAAAGACTCAAATAAAAATTTCATAGAAGAAGAAATAGAAATGGTAAATTATCATATGAAAAGACGCTCATTCTCATTAATAACCAGGAAAATGTGATTTTAAAACTGCAGTGAAATAACATTTTACATTTCTTAGATTGGCAAAAATCAGTACGTCTGACCATACCAAAGGTCAACAAAAATGCGATAGGAACTTTTATTTTATGCATTGATGGTAGGAATGTAAATTAGTATAGCACTTTAGAAAATTGGACACTATCTAATATATTTGAACATGTACATACCAGTCAATCCACAATTTTACCTCTATATGAAAATTGCCCTAGATAATTCCTTGTCCATATATACATGTAAGAATGTTCATAGTAATATTGTTTGAAAATGGCAGAAAACTTTGAACAACCCAAATGTCCATTGACAAGGGGATGGATAAATAACACTCTGGTAAAACCCCATAATGAAGTGCTATATAGCAGTGAGAAAAGAATGATCCACAGCGCCACACGTCGATTTGAGTGAATCTCAGAGACATACTGTTGAATGAAAAATGCAAATTGCAGAGTATATGTAGTATGATACCATTTTCATAAAGTTTAAAACCAAGCAAAATTTAGCAGCATGTTGATTATGGAGCACATTTATGTGGTTAAATATAGAAAAGAAAGAGAATGTGAAAAAATATATATATATATTCCTTTCAGTGTTAAGGGATCAAGAAGTCGAATTCAAGCCATTTCAGTGGTAATATTAATAGTAAGTTTATAGGGACTATTTTAGTTATTGCACTGTAAAACTATGTATACAAGTTAGGGAAGTCTTATGAATTATTAAATCTAAATAAAGAATGTTTTAAAGAATATTTTCATTTCTTTGTTCAACAAATATTTATTGAAATACCTATTATGTGCCAGATACTATGCCTAGGAGACCTCAGTGAATTTAATAGGTAAAAACCCCTGCCATACTCGATAGAAATGTATAGATATATTCACCAAAAATATGTACAAGAATATTTTTAGCAACACTATTCATAATACCCCCAAACTAGAAACAATGAAAAGTCCATTAATAGGAAAATGTTTAAACAAATGTGGTATATTCATGCCTTGCAATATTATTCAGCAGCAAGAATGAATGAGCTACAACTATATGTAACTGCATAATGTTAAGTGAAAGAAGTCTAACATTTAGTTTGATTATTTTTGAAAAATTTTTTTTAAAAAGCAGGCCAAATTAACCTTAGATGTTAGGTTAGTAGTCAGGATAGTGGGTTACCCTTGGGGGAATAATGAATGTTAAGGGGAATGAGGTAGACCTCGGGAGTTGATAATGTTCTGTTTTTTAATGTAAGTGGTGGTTTCATGGGTATGTTCACATTATGAAAATTCATCAAGCTCCACACTTATGATTTGTTTATCTTTTTTGTGTATGTGTCTGTCGTTTACCTGCCTACCTACCTAATAAAATACTTGACTAAAAAGTTTACTTAAACAAAAACAACAAATTTGCCCTTATGGAGCTTACATTTTTGTAGGAAGATACATATAGATAAATAAGTAAATGAGATAGTATCAGAAAGTGATAGATGCTGTGGAGAAAACTAAAAGGGAGACAGGAAGATAGGGAGCTGGAGAGTACAATTTATAATAGGGTGGTAAAGAGAACCCCTCCAAGAAAGTAGGTTTGGGTAAAGATTAAAGGAGATGAATAAACAAGCCATGTGGATAACTGGTGAAGAACATTCCAGCCTGAGGGAACAAGTGCAAAGGCACTGAGGCAGAGTGGCCTTAGCAAGGGAAGAAGTAGTAAGCGATGAAGTCAAAGGGGCTCTAGGATCCTAATGATGCAAAGGCCTTAAAGCATGGTAATGGCTTTGGCTTTTACTCTGAGTGAGATGGAAAACGATTGGAGATTTTACAGGTAAGGAGTGACATGATTTGACTTTATTTTTTAACAGGATCATTGTGGCTGCTATATTGACAAAATGTGGATGGCAGTGGGAAAACAAAGACATTAGCTGGTGTGCACTTGCAAGGTGCACCAGGCAGGAGGTGGTGGTGGTTTCGACCAGAGTGTTAGTGGTAGAGGTGATAAGATGTGGCTGGATTCCAGGTATATTTTGAAGGTAGATCCTAGAGCATTGATAGATTGGGTGTATGGTTGAGAGAAAGAGAGTCAAGGACGATTCCAACATTTTTGGCCTGAGCAATAAAGGATGGAGTTGTCATTAAGTGTGATGGGGAAGACTTTGGGAGGAGCAGATTTTCAAGAGAAGATCATGAATTTGGTTTTAGACAAGTTAATATATACTATCGATGTTAAAGTTCACTATGTATTACAGCTATTAACAGGTATGGATAAGTGAAAAATTTGTAATTTATTCTAGTCCTATATTAATTTGTGATAAGGAATTATAAATATGTGTCCTTAAAATAGAGTTGCATGCTGAACACAGAATTAGAAAGCATGTTAACATAATCTCAGATTTCTTGAGGCTTGGTTTGATTGAGTAAGCTAGAATTCCCCTCTATAGAACACCCTGAAAATTTACAAAAGAAGAAATTATTTTAAATGTCATATGCACTGTAACTCATACTTGAATTGTCATGCATTAATTAGTGGAACAGATATTAATATGCTTTTACTTTCTGGAATAGAACTAACTCTCATTGATTTTATTGATACATATTAATAAAGCATATGGTTCATCCAAAGTATACAGCCAATGGTATTTGATATAATCATATAGTTGTGCATTCATCATTTCGATCATTATTAGACTTTTTCATTATTTCAATAATAATAATAAATGAAAAACAGACAAACAAAAAAACAAGCAAGAAAATTCTTCACCTCTCAATCTCTCTCTGCTTCCCCTGACATACATAGCTATTTCTGATTATTCTTACATATTTATTTTTAAGCAGTTTTATTGAGATATATTCATATACCGTACAATCTATCCAAAGTGTATAATCAATGGCTCTTAGTATAATCACAATATTGTGCATTTATTGCCACAAAAGATTTTATATCAGTTTCATTACTCCAAAAAGAAAAACCCCATATACCCTTACCAGTCACCCCTCAATCCCTCTATCCTTCCCCAGCCACTAATCTAATTTCATCTTTAAAAATTGATTTATATTTATATTTTATATAAATGGAATCATATAATATGTAGTATTTTGTGTCTAGTTTTGTTCTCTTAGCATAATTGTTTTTGGTATGGGATATTAACATCTTATAGTATTAACATATATTAGTTCAGTTTCAAAGAAAAATAGTCTTATATATGCAGTTTTACCCATATTCATATTTCACATGTTATTACTAAGCTATGCATTCCCATGTTACATTTTTTAGCTTTTCTTTTTTTTTTTATTTTTTAAAGATTTATTT
>PVKH010009780.1:0-18630 GCA_004027955.1 Chaetophractus vellerosus
CAGACCGCCTTGAGAATGGCAAGCCGCCATGGGCGGGCCAGAGCCGCCGTGGGCAGGGCAAAAAGCTGCCACGGACAGGGCAAAAGCCGCCACGGGCAGGGCAGGTCACCCGCAAATGGAGCGCAGCCAGCCACCCGCGAACTGAAGCAAGAGCCGGCCGTGAATAGAAGCAGAAGCCGCCCACAAGCGGGGAAAGCCGAGCCTGCGCAGTGACCAAGTCTCGGCGCGTCGCCGCAACGGGGGGAAGGGGAGATATGTAATAAAATAAATAAATCTTTAAAAAATAAAAATAAAAAAAAATAAAGTCTCTGTGTTTTATGGTAGTAAAAAGTATTTGTTTTCATGCTAACTTATGCTCTTCTAAAAACTGACTTCCACAATAGAATGTGCATTAGGAACACTATTATCTAGAAGAGGATTTTAACCTGAAATAGCATCTTGGTTGGGTTTCTGGTCATGGATTAACCAAAGTGAACTACTTTAAATTGTATGCAATAATTTATAGATATGAGCACACATGTATTTTATGTTTTACAGCTTTGATCAGATTCCAAGAGAACCTGACTTAAAATGGTTAAGAACAACACTTTTAAAGGGTATCTTTAAAATCACATCTGAGTAAATGAGATTGTATGCCATAATGCTTTCTCCTTTGCCTACAATTCTTTATGGCTATAATATCCTTCAGCTATCTCTTTCAAATTCAGGGTTTCAGTATTGTTTGCTGTAAAAATTCACCAATATCTCTTTCAAGTCCCAAATTTTCTCTCAAGCATCATCTAGTGGATAAACATCGCCAACTGGATTAAACTCAATCGTTCTAAAATTAGATATCTTTCAAACATCCATTCACCCTTTTTATTAATTGAAAACTCCTAAATGATATAGCACAGTGATTCTTACACATTTGTTGAAACAAATAGTTTTTCTTTAGTTGTGATGATTGTTCATTTATCCCATAATGAAATGGGTTGATGGCATAATCGTGAAACTATGTTGACAATACTGAAATTACCTGGACCAGATTTATCACAATGAAGGCCATATTGTGACATAAATTTATTTCTTGAGGTTGGGAACTCTTTTTTAACAAAATATATACACATTTGTTACATACTTTCCTAAAGAACTTGAGGAATGCAATAGTTAAACATGAGTGAGGAGGAAATAGAATAGCTTACTTAAATGAAATAGGAATTATTTAATATACTAGTCTGAATGAGCTATGTATCAGTTAGTACTTGCTGCATAACCATCAAAAACTTAGTGACCTTTTTTTCTCTCTCACTGGTCTGCTGCTCTGTGCCAAACGTTCCTGGGAAACTTGGGCTTGGCTCATGCATCTGTGGTCACCTGGTCAATCAGCCAGGAATTAACTGATCTAGGATAGTATCAGTTGGTATGACTCAGCTTTTCTCCACATGGTTTCCAGTCCTCTTGCAAGTTAAACCAGGTGTGTTCTCATGGCAGTTGCAGATGAGACTTTTTATTCAGATAAAAGATGAAAAAGAAATATGCTAGTGCTTTATGAAGTCTCTGCTGTCATCAACATTTTAATTGCCCAATTACCAGAGAAGTCACATGGTCAGCCCAGATTTAATGTGGTAGGGCCCTACCAAAGGATATAGATAGAAGTCATTAGGTGGGGTCATCAATTCAATTAAACTAACATAAGCCAAGTTATGCTGGGGTAACAGATGACTCTAGTTCTTGATGGATTGAAACAAGGGAGGTTTATATCTCTGCTATCATAGTCACAGGTTGAATACAACCTGATGGAGTAACCTGATGGAGGTCCTATCTCTATGGAAGATGATATTTATTTAATCCACTGCAACACTGGTTTTAAAAGAAAATGGTTGGGAAAAACCCAAATTCCCATCACAACGGACTGGTTAAAAAAATCATGCCATATCTATCCCATTGAAAAATATGCAGCTATAAAAAATAATTAGGAAACAATGTGCCAATGTGCAAATATATGTAGGATATATATGTGAGGAATATGCATAAAAGGATATAGAATGTGCTAGCAATGGTATAAGAAAGGAGAAGAAAAAGAATATACACACATATGCACACATGCATAAAGGCTTGGATGTGCATAAGTTTCTGAAAGTATAGACCAAAAGGGAAGAACAGTGATATGGGACTAAGTTGGGAGAGAAACAGGAATCAAAGAATGACTTTTCAGAGAATATTTTCTTCATGCTTGTTTGAACCGCATGGTTTTATTTGTTATGACAGTTAATTAATAAATTAACAAATTAAATTAAAACAACAATCATGTAAAGGGAAAACAAAAGAGCACAGGTTGTTGCCAGATACATGTATTCCAATCCTGGGATACCTCTTACTAGTTGTGAGAACTTGGTCAACTTATATAACCTCATGGCTATTTTATATAATTTCTCAGAAACAGGGGAAACAACCCCACTCCAAGTAACTGTTAAGCAATTTTAATAGGGTAATCCATGTAATACACTTACTGAGCTGGTATCTAACACATAGGAAATGCCAAATAAACGTTCAATATTTTTGGCTTTCACCATTGTTCATTTCATTATTTAATCATAAGAAATAAACTGCACGGGGGCTAAGGTACAAGTCAAGTTGGATTTCCACTGGTTACATTTTTTCTGGGTTGTTCCATCTTTCTCCTCTCTCTTATGCCTTATTTGGAATATATCCTTTGCTCTCTTTCTAGTCCCTTCCCATCTTTTCATTTTTGAAAGGTCAAAAGCAACAATGGAAACGTGGTGTGTAAAGTAACCATGTTTTTTAAATATCATGCCAGAAGTCTCAGTTACTCCTTCCTTATGTTAGCTTCATGAAACAAATGAAATCAGAGCAGCAGATGTGAAATATATCCTTGTAGAAAATCGGTGAGATGATAAGTAAGTTCTCCAGTAGAGGGAGACTGGGTCTTTTGTTTATTTGTTTGTTTTCTGTTTGTCTGTTTTTAACCTCCGTGGTTTCAGATGTCACAAGCATTAGGTAATTTTATGGTGCTCTTCACAGAAGAGAAGTCCTTAATTTGTTATTATATATTTGCAGCTATACTGACTTTTCATTTTAAAGTTTGTGTTTGGGGATCTTCTTTAATTATTCTGGGAAGATTTTTACCCCCAGCAATAGAAGCATCTTTCCCCACAATCAAAAAAATTGAACAGAGGTTGAGTATTAAATGACATCAAGGACTTAATATTAATTTTGTTAACGTTGTGAATATTTAAGAACACATTCATATTTTTAGAAATGCCCCCAGAAGTTTTATTAGAGAAGGGGCAATGACATAATGATAGGATTTGCTTATATTATTTCTAGCTTAACCACACACACACACACACACACAAAGATGGAAAATTAAACGTCTTCAACTCAACAGGTCTACTAAAACCAGTAATACTTCCTGGTCCTCAATATATTCTTTCATGTTGAGCTTCCATGTCTTACAAAGGACAATTCTGGGTCAGACCATATTATTAATAATTATTCTGGCTTTTTCTGGCTAACTGTCGACAGAGGCAATAAACTAATAATACTTGCAGCCTAAGATGTTTCATGCATAAGTGTCTCTAGTCTCATTGTTATTTATTTTAAGAGACAAATGAACATGGATGTAAACAAGGAAGAGAGGTTTTATAGTTACTCTTTAAAAACGAAGAGAATGCCATGTAGAGCGTAAACCAAGAAACTTCAATAAATAACCAACAGTGCATATCTGTCAGGGGAGAATTCATTGCTTATTAATCACAAACCAGGCTTTAAAATGGTTTATACTTGTTTCAAAGTCCTATTTTTCAAACCCCCAAGTTAGCAGTGTTTTTTCTTAATTAAATTGGATTTCTTCCAGTATGCCTTAGAATAGTCGCTAAGATTTATACTTCATTTTTTTTTCCATGTGGTGAGAGTCATATAATTAGCAGGTATAAAGATTTTCCTTCAGCCATCCTTAAAATTTTAGCTGAAGGGTTCCTCCCTGTATTAATGTATTCCAGCCACTTGACAAGATAATGCTTCTTTAATGTTGTATATCTGGTTTAACCTTTTGTCTTTGTCAGGAAAAGAAAGATTTTTTTCGTGGACGTATCTGAAGTTTTAAAAAATGCAGTTCGTCACTTTAATAGTAGGTCAGGGAGTTGTATAACAGTATGTGCTGTATTTTGGCACAGGCATATGCCACTTAAAGTGAAGTGGTTCATTTAGAAAGTAATAAGAACACTAGCTGAATTTGTGCTCCTAAATGTGAATGGAGAAGTCAAATAAAGGTTTTAATTCAAACATAAAAATCCTAACTTGAAGTGTTGCTAGGTGTTTGACATTTGCTGATTGATTGGCCATCTTTCATTAGTCACTGGAAGAATTAAAGCCTTTCTGGAAGTTAATTCCATCAGTGATAGAATCAGCTGTTGTTTGTCCTTAAATATGCTCAGCTTGCTCCTCTGGCTAGTAATAATTCTTAATACTTTATTCTTACTAAAGACTTATTTTAATAGGAAATTATGTATAAATTCACCTATAATTTCAAGAGAGCCACTTTTATTTTCATTCTTCACAGTTTCTCAGAAAAAAAAAATGCCCTTTTAAACTTACTGGGAATTAGTGGCACAAACGTCAGTGAACTCTTGAAGAAATTAAGTTTCCCAAAGAACAGATCCTAAAAATTTATTATTTTTCATAATTATATTGTGCACACTACTCTGGTTCCTCATTTACTTCTTTATATCAATATATATTTATCTTATTTACTTATCAACTCTATCATGGTAAATTACTGTTCTAGAAATGTAATATTGTTTAAACAGAGTTATCAGCATTTTAAAGTATTTTTCTTAAACTATTCACTAAGAGAGTATGGTTCAAATTGTATCTTAAAACTATAATATCATTTATTTTATGGCAATTAGTCATTTTATAGCTATTGAAAATTAAGTCAAAGACATTTTTAACAAGCAGAAAAATTACTTGACATGGCATATATCCCTTATCCTAAGAAAAAGTCTATGTAATTGTTTGAAACATAAACACATCAATCACCATCAGTCCTCCTCTGTAGCACACCTGGGTAGTTAATAAATTTACGGAATTCTAGTAATTCTAGCTCTACATTGTTACATGTGATTTAAAAATGATTATATTATATGATAAGTTCTTTCAGTGATTTGACTTTCCGTCTGCTTTATCCTTTAATTTTTCAGTCATGGAGGCTAAAATTTAGAACTACAAAAAAGTGATTTTATTATAAAAGAAAAAAGGTAAAATATCATTGTTCTTTAGGTGAGGTAATCATTTAGGAATGTTTATAAAATATTTTACCCAATGAAAGCATTTTTTTGTCAAAGTTCAAAGTCAGATGTTGTTATTGAAGATAAACCACCACAACTGAATAAATTAAAGGAACTACCACAATTTTAAAATCAGAGCAGTGAAGTTAAATTTGTGAAAACAGATGACCTAAAATCAAATTGAGATCATCATGTCATCAGTTTTGGAACACTTATCATCTTGTAAGATTTTAACTTCTAAAACATGAATATTAGGAATCTTTATATAAGGGCAGAATTCTTGCTAACTCAGCATTGTAGGAGAGGGTACTGCTCCATTCATTTGAGTGTCCTGATTAAAATGGAATTATTCTTCTAACAATTAGAATATTGTAAAATAGAAAGCATGCCACATCTCTTTTTACCTTTCATTGATAATTCAATAGAATTTTAGGGTCATCTTCCAGAATGTATTGCTGGTAAGCTTTCCACTTGTTGGTATGCTAGAATGGACCCTATTTTTGGCATAATTATTTCATGTATGATTAATTACATATTACAAACTGGTACAATGATACAGTCTCAGGGATTGTTTTAGAAATTATGAATTATCTAATCCACCAACTACTCTGACAATGTGACTCACTTTAAAATATCCCCCAAAGGTCTGTCAACCAAAACCCCAATACTTCAAGTGATAGATGTCTGTAACATGAGGCAGCACACTCCATCTTGGGCAGCATGGTTTGCTAGAAGTTTCTGCCTCATGACACATGAAAATCTTTCTTCTTGTGGCTTCCACATAGCTGTTCTTTTCTCGGGTCTCTTTCCTTACAGACTACTGCCTGCCTCTTCACATGGCAAAGCTTCCTGCATGCTGTCTCATTTATTCTCCTCACCATGCTGAGAGGGATGTTTGAATGTCGCCATTCTGAGGGTGGGGATATTTGGAAACAGAGATGTTAGGTTAATTAATCAAAGTCACACAGCTGGGATTGTAATCCAAATCAGTTTCATTTCAAATGCAAGACTTTTTTCAAGAAACCTCTATTTTCCCTTTGTCTTATTTAAGCCAACATGTTCCCACTGAGATTTCTATACTTGGGGTTAAACAGGTTTTATGGCATGATTTGAGTTTCTTCACACCGTGGCCAAGTTCCTCTGAAAAATTCTTACTGGTCTCATGCTTATATTGTGTCCCCTTCTGTCCTTCCTCCCTGCCTTCATTCCTTTCTCCTGCCCACCTATCAATATTGGTGGAGCACCCACTCTTTGCTGCGTGGTGAAGAAAACATAGTACCAGGAGTAACAGGCGGCATTTACACATTTGGCCAAAAGAGATGTTAGGGAAGGAAGCCTTTCTTGAATAAGCAACATTTTTTTCATACCTCAGTACTTAGCTGAAAAGGTCACTTTTTCAATAAGGCCCTCCCTAGCATCCATTCTTTAAATTTCCTTTTGGATGCTCTGTCCTAAATCCAAGTCGCCTTCTCTTTATTCCCATATCCATATCTATTAACCACACCTTAGTTAGGCTGGGCTTAATGAATTCTTTACATTCACGGGAACTACATACCTATATCATAGCTTTGACATAAATAACTTGTTTAAATTTGCTTTCCTAGTGGAGTACAAGTTTCTTGAGAGCAGAGGCTCTGCTTTCTTATTCATTTTTGTAAAGTTAAGTTTTGGTATGGTGCTCAGAACATAGTATGGGCTCAATAAATGCTTTGCCCTTTAAGGAAAGTCCTTCAAATCTAAGTGAATTGTCTTCTGTCCTGTATTTTGCCATCTTTTCATCCATTTATTCAACCAATTTTACCTACCATCTACTTATAAGTAGAGCACAGCTGGCAGGCAATGGACAAGGCTGGCATAGTACCAGACATCTTTGAACTTATTTTCTGAGTCTTCTGCTCTATTAACATTAGAACCTCCTCTACTGGCATATAATTTTTAGGACACAATACCATTTTCATCATATTATTTTGAATAACTGCCCAAATTACATTAATCAGAGTTTTGCAATGCCTGATTTTGTTTTGGTTTTCCGTAGTAACCTTTGTTATAGGGCATGGATATAAATAGGGAAAGAGACAAAAGGAGAGTTTGAAAGAGGAGTAAGCTTAGGCGGGAAAATATATATATATACCATACATACACATACAAAATTGCTGTACTGCATCACTTTCCTTTTGACTTTCTTTACAATATATAAGATTATGTCTTATGATTATGAATATACAGAGCAACTAACTCGTGGAGACGCATGTTCTCTCCTAAGTCTCACTAGAGCTGCCCTAGTGCTGCCTAGTCAAAAGTTTCCCTGCTGAAAGCATGGTTTTGGTAACATTAAGAAGTCCTACCACCAGTGCACTTGCTGTACATAACTTTGGAAAATTAATCAAGGAAACCCCTAATGTGAGACTTTACGCCATGGCCAATTCATTAATAAAATATCACGATGACATTAGTGATGTCAGTCTGCCTGGCCCTGCTGGGCTGGGTGTGCAAGTCCCTATGTTTGGGTATCAGACATTTGCGTAACTTACCCCTGCCTGGTCCTTCCTGTGCAACAGGCTGTTTCCTCCCCCTCAAACCTCACTTTTGAAAGAAATGTTCCTGGAGGTTGTGCACCAAATATTAGGCACAAATGATGCATTAAGCATTGCTCGTTCTCTGTCCTTTGTGTAACTCATTAAAAGGAGGATATTAAAATGAGTGGGACAGCAGTATGCAAGTTTTTTAGGCCTTGAGAGCCAGTGCATCTTCATAGAAGTATTTTATGGAAGTTAAATCTTTCTTAGGGCACAGGCAGGTGAGCTTCTATTACATACAAAACAAATGTTCATTTATTCACAAGAGCTACTCCTAGCAAATAATCTTGTTTAATGGAAAGCCTACGTTGTAACCTCTATGTTCCTAAATACGTATTAGGAAACAGGAGATTTCCTAATTAAATTAGGAATTAAATGGATTCCCAAGTAAACAAACAGAAGGATTGAATTTTCCAACAGAGACGTGAATTGTTTATTTACTTATATATTTACTGGCTTGGTATCTTTGACAACATTTCTCAAATGATTATCTAAATCAAAATGGCCAGGGATGATTCATGTGATAAATTTGTAAAAACATCATTACTATGGAAGAGAGTTAATGGAAGATTTTCTGAGCAAGACAATATGTGTTTGAGTTTAATATGTATAAATTAAGTCTTCTGTTCGAAATATACTAATAAAAGCAATGAATTAAACATCAGGACCTGAAGTTTTGAGCTTATTAATATGGTATAACTCTATTTAGCATACTCTAATTTGCTGAACACCGAGGCTACCAGTAAAATTAATAAGTAGGAAAAGTACATCCAGCAAAATCCAAATGTATAAAATATTAAACTTTAAAATTTAATAAAGATAAAAGTTGGACATAAAATAAATTTGGTCATTTATACAAGTGCCGTGACATTTTAATTATATGAACTATAGAAAAACACAATTCTGTCGACTGATAAATTTCAGACTGAACAGCGAAGCAACAAATGTGTTTATTTGGGGTTTTAGACTTGCAATTCGGGGAGCACAGATTCAGCTACCAACCCCACTTGTGTCCTGTTTTGAGGTTTCCGCGGAAGGGTGTTTAAGGATAAAGAAGATTACTTAAGGAGCTTTGTTATTTTGTTTGCTCTATTTTGTTGTTGTTGTTGGTGGTGGTGTCAAGAGTGAGAATGACTTTCATTTTAGAAATATTGAATTTGGAATGAAAATATGCCATTTAAGAGAGCTAAAGAGGTGGGCAGGATAAGCCAAATAGGACCAGACAAGGAGTAGGCTAAAAGCTGGAGGTTTAAATTTGGAAGTAATACACATCAACTGAAAACAGGGCTTAGCTTTTTTAGTGTGTGGGCATTGGTAACTAGTAACAGAGATCCAAGAGTGATAGGAGCCAGATTTCAGGGGAATTACTGATGCATAAATTACTTGAAGAGCAAGTGTGTCCATGGAAATCCCTTTGTAGAGAAGTGTGATGATAGAGAGCAGGAATACTGGATAGAATGTGCATACAATATTGCATCTGTTTTAGAGATGCATTTTTAAGCATTGTGACAGCACTAACATTGGGATACAGGGTAAAAGTGATAGGATCTGGCAATTCTAATAGTTTTTTTCTTAATGATATTTAAAATGATTGTGAGTCCCATCTTGATGGTTTTTTAGCTTTGATTAAATAAGGTGTTTCATCCATGGTTAAGAAGAAGAACTCACTGGGAAGCCTTGGGCAAGATAATTAACCTCCAAGAGTCTGAGTGACTCTGTTTTCAAAATGGGAATAACATAAAAGTAACGTCATGGAGTTATGGAGGCCAAATAAAATAAATTATGTAAAAGTGATTTGTAAAATGCAAAGTGTTATATACATGTAGAGATATCATCATCATTATTTTTAGCTTTCTTCTAGAGAGTCCTTGCTCTTTGGCTAGAGGACAAAGTGTATTGAAAGAAAGAAATCTGGATTGATTGTTCTGGAATGATATTAAAACATCTACTAGCTACAGCTCATCTTATAAGATATAACAGAATATAGGGAAGAAGCAAACTAACATACAAGGATTTTTTTCTAACATAAAGATGCTATTGAGATTTTAATGTTAACTCTTAAATATCACTCACTGATTGATAACAGAGCACGCAAAGTCTGAGCATGTTCAGTCATTTGAATTATTTGGTCAGACCCAATTTTACAAAAAAAGAAAAAAAACTAACTGAAGTTTAATCAAACATTTTTGCTACGTAGTACTTCCTGGATAATTGACCATGACATCTAATGGAAATTCCACTTATTTTCTGCACCTTGCACTATTGAAGGAAGAGCGCTATCGCTTCAAATATAGTCTTGTCACCTGTCAGAAACTCATACTGCCTGAAGATGTAGTAGAGGAGATAAAGAATCTGACTCCACAGTTTCCAACATCAAAATGGATTGAATGATTGCAGGAACAAAAGGCATAATTAAGAAACCTCTCTAGGAGACAGCTTTAGCTTATGACCTTGGGCAATCCACTTAATCTCTTGCTTCTCTATTGCTCTTAGACACCCAATCTGTAAAATAAGATTTATGATTTCTGCCAGCACATGTGGTTATGACTCACAATGCATATATTTTTATTGGTCAGAACATAATTTGCATATATACTTGAATAAAGGATTTAGTATTGGACTAAAATTAAATCATATAAAAATAAATCGGTTGAATATTTGTCAGTGTAACAGAGTTTTCTACAGTGGCATTGTGGTGGCCTATATAATCTATCATGTTTCAGATAACACCCCATGGACAGAGGGAATAAAGGAAAGAATTGAGGCAGGCAACAACAGACCAAGTAAATGGCTCCTGAGAAATGAAACCGTGGCTTTAGCCAGACTTGTCTGATCCAGAAAGAGTGCCTACTACTTTCTGAGCACTTTCTGTGTATGTACTCTGCACATCACCCTATGAAGTAATTACTTCCAATTTAAATGTGAAGGAACTGAAGTGCAGAAAAAAATAAAGCAATGTGCCCAGAGGTTCATAGCTATTAATTGGTAGAACCAAAAATTAAATGCAGATCTGAACCAAAATTGGTGTTTCTCTCTTCCAGGTTAAGCACAATCAATAGAATGCCATGTGTGTTTCTATTTTCCATGCTTTGTGCATGAAATATTGCTTTCCCTCATTCACACTGCCTATCTAAATCTCACCCTTTCTTTTCGGTTCAGCTATAACCTACCGTAGAGAGCCAAATCTAAGCAGCTCTGCCCCTAATGGTCAGTCTTTCTTATCTTAAAACATATACTGGCAAAGCCACTCATAGGAAACATAATCCCACATGGCAGTATCTCTGGCTTGGTGGTCTTTGTTTCCTTTTTGTACATGACTCATTTTAGGTCTCCCACTATCCACTGTCCTATTTCTGACAGAACTACTCTGATTTTCTTCTGAGAATCTAACCACCTCTTGACTCTATATCCGCGTGCTCAAATGGAGTGACTCCTCCCACCAGATGGGTATATAATACTCAGACCTGTTCAATGAGAGCATAAATTTTCCATGCAATTGTTTCAGTGCTAGACATGCAGCTTAATATGAGCCAACAAAACTCAATGAGACTTCTATCTGGGGAGAGAGGTTCTCTCATATTCGGTCTATGACAGCAGGGATGATGTGAGTCTGGAACCTACCTGGGACCACTGCCTGAGATTGAAAATAATGTAGCAGAAGTCATAACAGATATAAAAGAACACTCGTTTTGAAAACAGCTTAAGCCCCTGGATCAAGATTCACCTGAAGCTAGCCTCTCAAATGTTAGTTACTAGACCTAATAAATTTCCTGTTTTGTTTAGACCCATTTGTGTGGGGTTTTCTGAAGACCTAGATCAGGCTTCAGCAAACTACAGTCCTTCTGTTTTTGTAAATAAGTTTTATTGGAAAGTTGCCCATTTGTTTACTTGATTTCTATGACTGCTTTCACACTATGGTGGCTGAGTTGAGTTAAGGTAGAGACCGTATGGCCCCCAAAGCCTGAAATATTTACTGTTTGGCTCTTTATAGAAAAAGTTTGCTGACACCTGAGCATCACTTTGTAAATAATTAACATATTTTTTGTTTCCTTTTCCCAAATGGACTATAACCCCTTTAAGACAGGGATTGAAATATCTATTATTTGAGTATACCCCTCACACTTTTTACCCCCTTCCCACCATTTTCACAATGTTTAGCATATTAATGAACACCTCAGCACCATATGAATTCAATACATATTTATAAACCTGTACCTCTGGAAGTGTGACCAGCATATAGGAGCCAATTTGTGAATTATTTGTTCCTGGGTTACTTCAAGATAAGTTTAAATTAAGAGGAAGCATTTGGACAATTCAATAGCAATTTGATATTGTTATGTCACCAAGTGTATGATCATTTTTTGCTACTAATTTATTTTGCTGCATTTTATATAAATGTCTGGTTCTGTTATAGAATGAGGGAAAATAACTAGCTCTTCAACATAGTTTGAGAATCACTGTATTAAATGCACAAAACCTGGTTACTTTGAATGTATGTGTGTGTGTGTACACATATATAAAACATATATGTATATGTATCCTTCACTATGTTCTTATTTTATTAATGACAGCATTATACTTTATTAATCTTTAGCTTTTTCTCAACATCTACTTCAGTGTCGACCTCAAGTAGGGACTCCATTCATATTTATTATTTTAAATAAAATTACAAAGTTGCAAACTCATGGGAAAGGATTATGCCTGTGGGATCCTCTTCATTTGATACTATATTGGAAGTATATCTTTGCCACCTTCACAAGAGGTCCAATATTCCTCTAAGGATTCATTCTTTCTTCTTATAATAGCCTCAGTTTTAATTTGGGGACCCACACTTCCTCCCCACTGATTCACTTGGTTTGGGTGGGGCATTATGCTCTATGTCTTGGATAGATAACAGAAATTGGGTTACAGCAATCAGCCTTTTCAATTTCCTTTTCCACAGTGATTGGTTCAGGTATGGGCTGGTGAATGAAACTTGTACAATAAGAGCTTCTGTGGGGTTGCTTGGGCTGAATTGGAATTTTCAATGGTGGATATGATGTATTTTCTGTTGTATTGGTTGAATCCCAAAGGATATAGCACCAGAAAATGCTGATGGTCTTCTTGTAACCATGAGCAGAGAGACTTTCCAAGAATGAAACACGTGGGGATGAGCTGGGTTTAGTTGGAACACAGACTGAGTCTTGGAGACATTGTCTAAGTCCCTGCGTAAAAATCCACCTGAAGCCACTACAGCCACTTTCTAAGTAAATCGAAAATAAATCCTATTTGGGTGTTTGTTTATCCTCCTTAGCCAGTTTCTGGTGTGTATTCTAATGCTTTCAAGGGAAATTTATTATCACAATCAAACTACTTTTGTAGTTTTATAATTGATAATCTTGATAATGAAATACTTCTGAAATAAAATTAGGTAAGCAACCTTGGATTTAAACCTTTTTCATATTATTGAGTTGTTAAAAATGAAAGAATAGAACCTTCGCCTCAAAAAGAAAACTTATATATAAACAAGTTTTTATAAAACATGTAAATGAACATGTAATAAGCTCTAGAGGATCTAAAGAATACCTGAAAAGACCTTGGAAAAATGGAGCTGTATCTTAAGTACTTCTTCTGCCTCTTCTAATCCAGTCATATGTATTTCTAAAGCATTAGCTAATCTCCTTTAATCTGACCTACTATATTCAGAGTCTACTATTAATCTTGAAAACGCAGGTTAATGGATAAAATTATTGGCAGGCTTTTCTAGCGAATTTGGATTGATATTCCATAGAAAGAACTTTGAGGGAGACAAGAATTCTCATTGTAGTGATGCAAGTGAAAAATTACTGAACCAGATTTTATACTAGCTCATAAACTCTTTCTATTCATAATTTCCATTTAACAAAAATATACATATAAAATTATGCATAGCTGCTTATATGCTAGGCACACTTCTAAGTTTTCTAAGTGATTACATTCATATATCTACATATCTTTATGTGTCTATAGAGACCTCTAACGGCTCTTATAACAGCCCTTTGAAGTAGGCACTCTTATTCATCCCATACTGTAGGTGCAGAAAATAAATATTAACAAAAGAAGTAGCGTAAATGTTTCAGGTCACATAGCTAGTAAGTATTCTGAATCCAAACAATATGATTTGTGAGTTATTGATCTTAAGAACCTCACTCTCCTGCCTGTACCATTTGTTTGAAAACAACGGCAGATTTTACTTCTTAGAAAAAATGTACTCAGATTGTTTGGAGGATCAGTCCTTGTCTTCCCACCAGCCTGTATGAGTCTACAGTCTAAGAGGGATGGTTTCTTCTGGCTTCCTCTCCAAATTTAATTTTAAGTCACTTAAAGATAGCAACTTGGTCATGTATATTTTTGTATTACACACTATACTAGATAAGTGGCAGGTATTCGGAAAAATAGTTGGAATTAAATAGAGAACCTCATTGGATGGTTGGTTGTGTTTACTATTATTATAATTTTTATTTTAGTAATGTGTGCATAATTGAGTTACATTCAACTGATTTAGAAATAGGGAGACTGAAGGACATTTAAAGGTCAATAACCAGTTTTAGGAGATAACGTGTTTCTAGTAGTGGACAAATTCTCAAGTGAGAGCACTTCTTGCAAGCTTTCTTGTAAATTCAAAGCGATATTTTCAGTGGGGGAAAAAAATCCCCAAATGCTTGGCAAATGAATTTTGAGTCTCTTGGAAGATATTGCACAATTACCTGGTGGATGATATTAAAGATTTTGGTGCAAATGTGTATTGAGGACCATAAAAAGCTTTTTCTAGATTACAGCTTACCAGAGGTTTGAAGGTGAGGGGAATAGGGATTTATTGTTTAAGACGTACAGAGTTTTTGAAGTTCGGGTAATGGTGTTGGTGATGGTAGCACAATATATTGGATGCAATTAATACCACTGAATTTTATACTTGAAAGTGGTTAAAATGGGAAATTGAGTTGTATATATGTCATTACAATAAAAGGTTTTTTAAAGAAAGCTGTTGTTACATATCTTCTCTATGCCAACCAGGTGTTCATAGAAGTTTAGAGCAAAAACACTGCCAGCCTACATTATACTAATCATTGCCAGCAACCCAGTGTCTCTGATACTGACAAGTCTGCTCTGGAAAATAGCCCTGTAAGTAATGTTACCTACAAACAGGATGAACAATACAGACTTTGATTTTCCTACAAAAATCTGCCCTAGAACTGTGGGGCAAATTGATAATCTAACAATTTCTAACTATGCAGTGTTGTGGGACTTAATATTGTAATTGCACTCTAAGCCTCAATTCATTTCTAATGTGATCCTCAGAAAGGTTGAAATCCTTATTTTACAGGTGTTTGCATAGTCATCCCAAAGCAAAATTGTTAGCTCAGCATTATGGTTTAGAAGGTAAATCTACAAATCCAGAAAACTCAACATCACTGCTCCAGAGTAATTATAATTTAGCCCCTTCCACTTAAATAGCTTTTTATTTGATTAGGAATTATCTGACTTGGGTCTTTTCTCAGCATTTACATAACATAAATATATTAAAATGAAAAAATGTGGACAGTTTTTTGTTTGATTTTTTAACAATTATTTGCTCAAACATTTTTAAAGCAATGCATTTGATGAGGAAAGTTTAAGTTCAATCTCTAGTACAGGACAAAGTAGAAGAAAGAGTAGGACCAAATGATTATAATTCTGTGGGAAATGAAAAATCCATACTTTTCTTGGGTCCTAATCCAACAATAAATCCACTACCTGGTATTCTTCAAATTTTTGTGGGTATAAAAAAGCTTATTAAAAAATGAAGAACTTCTCACTGCATGCCCAGAAATCCTGATACATTTGATCTAGAATGTGGTCAACAACTTGCATTTCTTACAACACCCTTTAAATGATTGTGATACTGGTGGATTAAGCAACATTCCCGTAACTCTTCCTCAGTAGATCCTAGGTGAATTACTCCTGTTGCCAAAATGGCTATATGATATATGTAAACAGCCTACAATCTATGTATAGAACTACTGTTGGGTATTGAATCATGTTCAGGTCCCAGACCCTGGTCCCAGATCCTGATCCTGTGGGTGTGAACCCATTTGTAAATAAGACCTTGGATGATGTTATTAGTTTAAGGTGTGCCCAAACTGAATGAGGGCAGGCCTTAATCCAATATAGCTGAAGTCCTTATAAGCAAAGGAAATTGGATGCCAGAGAAGCCGTGGGGAACAGCCGGAAGCTGGAGGTCAAGGGAACCCAGAAAAGAAAGAAGACACTACCGTGTGCGCTGGCATGTGACAGAAGAGCCAAGGAACTCCAAAGTTTGCTGGCCAGCCTGAAGATACTGACACCGGGAGGAAGGAAGCCTTCTAGCTTCTGAAACCGTGAGCCAATACATTCCTGTCGTTAAGCTAGCCCATTGTATTGTATTTGTTTTAGCAGCTAGGAAACTAAAAGCGCTCTTAATTGCTGTCTGTGAATATTCTAGAAGTCAGAAATTGTACATCTAAATTTATTGTGTTAATGTATAGTATGTACCCACAAATAAGAAGTGTTAGATACTCCTAGAGCTTTTGCACAACTAGGATGTCATATCTGGATTTGAACATGGAGCTTTTGTGCAAAGCTATACACAATTTTTCAAAGGTTAACACCTCAGTGCAAGAATTTGGTTATAAGTACTGTTCCTTGGCTTCATCTATTTAAAAACTTAAGAAATTAATTTGCAAATCCCCTTGTGGGATAAGATATTAAACGCCCTTAACTCTAAGAGCACAGTAAAATTTGTGGTTCAATAGATCTGTGAGAGAAATGATTGCTCATGGAATAAAATACTTGGAACTTTTCGTTTCTTAAAGAATGTAGGTGGTAGAGCTTCACTGATTGCCAAAGAGATTTATAGTTTTTGAAAATGAATTTGTACTCTCATTAGGCATTATACATACATATTGCGCAAGAAAGGCCAGAGTGGATAATATTCTTTTGAAAATTGCTGTATAAGATCTATGAAGACATTATAATTTAGAATAAACATTCCACAATAGTGAATGTATTTTTCTGCCTGTACTTAAAGCACTGTTCACTTGGAGAAAAAAATAACTATGAGTAATAATTAGAATGCATGCCTCTTAATTGTCAGAATATATATCCAGTTTCCTGATTTAAAAAAAATTAAAGAAATATACATAGACACATGTACACATACTTGCTTGAAAGAAAGCACAAAAGGTTTTTGGATGAACTATTAGCTTCAGGCATCTGACTTCTATATCTTTATTTGAATAAAAGTGAATTTGTACAAGTATTTAAGTTTCATATCTGAACATGCAACTATAAATGAACCTTTAGGACAAGAAAATACTTTGAAACCAATTTATGTACAAAATTCTTAGAAATTTTTTTTTTAATTGAAGCCTAGAAGGAACAAGTTGGTCAGTCCTCTCTGCTTTCAGAAGGGAGTTGTGCATTAGTCAGCCAAAGAGGTGCCTTTGCAAAATATACCAATAATTGGTTGGTTTTTATAAAGGATATTTATTTGGGGTAGAAGCTTACAGTTACCAGGCCACAAAGCATAAGTTTCTTCCCTCACTAAAGTCCACGTGTTGGAGCAAGACAGCTGCCGATGTTTGCCAGGGTTCAGGCTTTTTGGGTTCCTCTCGTCCCAGGGCTGCAGCTGTAAACTATCAGGCAAATGGCTCACTTGTCTTCTCCTGGGATGCTCCTCTCCAACATCAGAACTGCTTCTCAAAAATCTGCTTCTCAAATCTTCCCCCTCTATCTTTTGCCTTGCCTTTTATACTTGAGACCACACCCACTGAGGGGCGGGGCTCAACGCCCTACTGACCTGGCCCAGTTAACTCCATAATCATAACCTAATCATGCCCAGATTAACAGATCAGTTTACAAGCATGATTCAATTTATATTTTTGGAATTCATAATTAGATAAAGCTGAAAAACCATTACATAAGTGTTGGGACTTTTGTGAACATTTTTAATATATTTATGAGTCATGCATGCAATAAATGTCTTCTAGTAGAATGCTTGGACCAGTCTTTAGGCTTTCACCACTGTGTGTATTTTGCATGTTTTTTTTTTTTCCATTTTGGGGTAGAGAATCAGTCGATCCTAAGGCAAAATAACTAAATTAAGCCACTACATATATTCCTTCAAAGCAAATGAATGTTAATTATTCAATAGTCAAACTCTAGTCTTTTCAGAGAAAACTAAGATGCACTAGTAAAATACTTAGTGCCCTTTTGAGCTATGTTGTAATTTTCTTTTAACTTCCAATATAATCCATGGGTGAAAGAAAAACAGAAATTTTATTTGATATATTCAACAGTGCCATGAGTAATGAAATGTAAAGGTTGCTGTGAATTTTTTTTTATTTCAAATTCTCTTTCTGAAATGAAAATAAGTTAATTTCAGAGTTAAATTACACATTTCAAGAATTAAGAACTTCATCTATTTCTTTGTGCTTCAAATTTCCTTTCCCTTGCAAATGCAAAATTATTACCCATATTAACATCGTCATCATTATACAATCTTACGTTTATTTTCTTCTAATGGTTTCCTAGGGGCCCGGCTAGATAGCTCAGTGGATAAAGAGCTCGCTGGGAAACCACATGGGAGGCCCCGGGTTCGATTCCCGGGGACCTCTCCTAGCGGGCAGACCGCCTTGAGAATGGCAAGCCGCCATGGGCGGGCCGGAGCCGCCGTGGGCAGGGCAAAAAGCTGCCACGGACAGGCAAAAGCCGCCACGGGCAGGGCAGGT
>PVKH010009781.1:0-18612 GCA_004027955.1 Chaetophractus vellerosus
TACAAATAAATAGAAAACAAAAAATATACAATCATGGGCATACATTTTCAATAACAGATTATATAGTCCTTGTCTATGTAGAATTTGGAAAAATGTATCTTTTTGGTAGTAGCTCATTCCATACTGAAACCCAATAGCCCTCCCCCTCCCCAAACAGCTGTTTGTAATAAAATTCTCACTGGGATTTGGATATTAAACACCTATATATAAAAAGGTTAGGAACATAATATCTATGTAATTCAGAGGAAAGCTAATTAAACCTATCATATAAGTGATGATGTTTTCTCACATATGCTAACAATATTGAATTAGCTTTCAATCTCATTTGCTGATATGTTTCTATTCAAAATTCAGAATGATGGAGCTACAAATTAAAATAACCATTTAGGCTATAAGTGCATGGTACTCCAGGTCTCCCAGGGTACAGTGTCAAAAATACTGTGTCCAAATAAAATCATTCTTCTCAGTGGCATAGCTTTTTAGCTATAACCCATTTGGTTAAAAGCCATTTAAAAATTTTTGTTGACTTCACAACAAAAATTTACATTTCAGTGGTAAGCTGAATATTGAGATTTTTTAAAAGTAATTTTTTTCTTTACTAGAGAAATTGTGGTTTTACAGAATAACCATGCATAAAGTTCAAGATTCCCATACTCCAACCCACCAATACCTTGCACTGGTGTAGACCATTTGTTACAATTGATGATAGTACATTTTTATAATTGTACTATTAATGAAAACCCATGGTTTAACTTAGGGTTCACTCTTTATATAGTGTAGTTCTATGGATTTTTAAAAAAAATTTCATTCTGTTATTTATATGCAACCTAACATTTCCCCTTTTAATTATATTCAGACAGTGCTGTGAATTGCATTCACAATGTTGTGCTACTATCACCACCATCCATTACCAACATATTCCAAATAGGAACCTTGTACATTTTAAATCTCAACTACTCATTCCCTATCCCTACCCCATGCCCTGGTAACTGATATTCTAGATTCTGACTTGATGGGTTTGCTTATTTTGATTGTTTTAAATCAGTGAGATTATACAATATTTGTCCTTTTGTGTCTGGCTTATTTCACTCAACATGATGCCTTCAAGGTTCATCCATGCTGCTGCATGCATCAGGACTTGATTCCTTTTTATGGCTGAATAATATTCCATTTTGTGTATATACCACATTTTATTTATCCCTTGATTGGTTGATGGATACTTAGGTTGCTTCCATATTTTGACAATTGAGCAATTTTTATACCTAAATCAGATATAGGACACTCTGGTAATAGATTCCTGTAGATGATATATTTCTACTTATTTTAATACTAAACTCTTCAATTGGTCTTTTTTTTTTTTTAGGTACCCAAATTGTTTAATATACATTTTACATCAGAACTTAAGTCCCAGTTATTCCACCTAAGTGTCTTGCTGAAACAAAAAATAGTTTTCCAGGAATTTTTAAATATATATATATATATATATATATATATATACACACATCAATGGGAGAATTCAATTTACTTTACTTCAAATATTTTTTGAAGATTTATTCTGGGTCAGGCATTTGGGAAAAGAAAGGTACTCTGCTTCCATAGAGCTTACAATCTAGGAGGGGACCTAAGAATGATAGAAGAAAAAGTATTTTACTTTCTTTGCTGACTCTTATATTTTTACAAGTTGGTTCTAGAAGACCACTTCTAGTGAGAAAAGTCAGTTTCCATCTTTAATTTGAAGAATCATCTACATTCATGCGTAAAAGAAAAATGCAGCCATCCCAAGTTGTATATCCAACACTGATAGAAAACAAGATTTCCAGCCTGAGAGAGAAGACTTAGATTCAGTTTCGGTCTCTTGAAATTTCATTTCTCTGGTATCAAACGACCAACTTCTATTTAGGAATCATGTTGAGCTACATCATCTTTGATTTTTAGAGGGGGTTGTAGCAGATGTTATAGAGATTTTTACAGTACCACTTCTGGTCTGGCACACAGGCTGCTGAAAACCCATGCTTTCCCTCCTCAGTGGATTCCATCTTCAACCAGCCCACCAAAACGAAGAGAATGGTCTTGTTTTGATACCCAAGAATTAGAGGATCATAGACATGGAAGAGGTTGTCTAAAGATCCTTTTTGGCATGCAAATCTAATCATATAAAATTTACGATATCTTTTTTTTTGTATAAAATGTGTGTGTTATAAAGACTTCACACAGAAGGTTTTATTAGCAATTGCAATGAGCATATGTTTGAAAGGGGGTTAGGGTAAATAAAAATAATCAAATCTGCTGGATATTTTCATAGCTGGAAACCTCTTCTTCAGCTGCTGTGTTTATTGTATATGCTCAGTACTCAGTGAAATATAAAAACATGAGGCAAATGAAAAAATTTTCACTAACTACAAACACTCAATTTCCTTTATTTATTGGAAATCTTCCAGATTGAAATGATCACCCCCTGGTCCAGAGGAGGGTAAATCCTCTAGTTGAATAGCTCAGATGCAAGTAATTCCTCTGCAAGGTTCTGGTTTTCCCCAGAGAATTTCCAAATAGCAGGTATGATCGGGGAGAGGCCATTTATCATAATTTAGTTTTTATGGTGTTCTAGAGATGAATTCATCTTGTTAGCTCATCAAAATAATAAAGATAAAGAGGGATTTGCATCTTTTACAAAGGCACAGGTGCTTTACATGATTAAGAACTGAGAAGTGCAATATGAAATTTCCTCTATGTAGTTTTTTTTTTTTCAGTTTTCATGTATCTGAGTAATCTAGGGATTCACTCCTTTATAAGATGAAAGAATTTGAAAGCTGGTGCAACAACAAATAAACCTAATTAAATCCTGATCATTCCATTGTGTGCTTTGTCCAACACTGTAAATTCTGCAAGGGATGATAACAAAATGGTCATAGTAGGAAGATAAGAAACAAAAGGAATTTAAAAAATGTTTTTTTGGAAAACCATTTTAAAATTTTAATAAAAATAACCTATCTTGAATAGCTAACTATATCATATGGATTTATTTTGCTATTGTGAAGAGGATAAAAATTTTCTATTAATAGGGAAGAAATGCTTGCATCTATTCCACAAAGGATTTCAGGTCCCCTAATACCATGGCAGGAACCAATCTTTCCACAGTTGTATTTAGGTGGGATAAACTTTCCTTAGAGCCTTCATAGTAGACATGGAAATGAATCTAGATTTATTATTTATAGGCCCAAACATGACAAAGGCTACTTTGGAGAAAATTTTATATTTTACAAGCAGTCTAGATATGACTACATTTCTACTATTTCTAAGTTTGTTTAGTAATTCAAAGCGGCAATTGTTCTGTGACTTATATACTTCATCAAAACCTAAGACTCTTTACTCAATCTTTCGGCATTATTTTAAAGTGACAAACCTATCTCCCTTCAGAACTATCAGAGACTTAGCCTAGACGTCTTAGAGGGAAAGCCCTGAAACCACATCATTTTAGTAAGGTGGATCATTTTGAGAAGGGCAGTACATGTGTACATTTCACATTTTTGAAAAAAGCTTTATTTAGGTTTCTTTTACTTCCTTTCTCTGAATTCTTCAATTCTATGTCCTTTTTCTATATAGACTTTGCTATCTACCAATAAATAATGAGGGAGAATCACCGCCCCCCCCACCCCTTCTTTCTGTCAAGGTCACTTAAGGTCAGAGTAGGGTGGAAGTTTCTCAAGAGGATGCAAAAGGGAGTAAAATATATATGTTTGATTGTGTACCTTCGAAAATAAATTCCCTGGGGTCACAGTACGTTCTAAACATTATCCAGAATTGTGTAGGAATTTGTGTCTGAATTAGCAGGGGGAAAATAGCCTCATAGGCAATGTAAGTGTAATAAAGGAAGCAGCCCCCTTTTTCCACACTAGGAATACACTTCAGAGCACACAGTAGGCAAAGGCATCCTATTTTCAAGAAATGCCTTCCACTTCACCCTGAGAACAGTCTCTTGCATTTAGTACTTCCCAGAAGTAACAGACTCCCACGACTGTCATTTTCATAAGCAGCATTTCTTTAACTAGGGGTGGGGATGTTGATAACCGATTGAAAAACGTGGTGACTCAAATGGTCTTAATAAGCGAGTCTCATGACCTTCCTCCCCCGTGGTCTCATCAGCAGGCAATAAACTAGGCTCACAGTCCTCCATTCTCATGTAAAAACCTTTCTGTCAGAGAAGTAATTACCCAGCCAGATAGACGCCCCTCTGAGTTGAAGTCCAGGAATCATTATAATACTCTGTAATTACCGTTTATTACTTTATCTGTTCATGTCTGCAGAGTATAAAAAAAGTGTCCCTCAGCTGGACAGTCCTATCATAATAAGACGTACAAAATATTAATGTAAAAGCTTTTCACTGTCTGCATTTTCTTTGCCATGGCAACTTAAAATCAGCCGGCATCCAAGCAATTTGTAGCTCCACCATGCTCCCTAACCTTCACGTGGCAGAACGGGGCATTTCATCCAGGAGAATCTAAAGCTTTAGGCTGACAACAGGTGCAGGTATTATCTTGACAAAGACCTGCATGATAAATGCCTTATTTTTCTATACAGGGACAAGTAGTACATTCGGGCTTGTTATTGGCAGATGTTATTCTAACAGAAATTCAGAATTCAAATCCTTCAGAACCCCTGCCACGCTGTGTGCTAAGATGGGGAGTCAGCCCGGGGAGGTGCTTCTGCATCTCAGTGCAGTGCTGCTAACTGGATCTTGGCTTTTGTTGCTCAGCACTTTGCAACCATGGTGTTCCTTTTACCTTCTTCAAGGAGATCTGATAAGACAGAGTTTTACAAGGTTAGGTGTACAGTTTACTTTTGAACAAAGGAGAGGTTCCTTT
Organism: Chaetophractus vellerosus; assembly: GCA_004027955.1. Lineage (NCBI taxonomy): Eukaryota > Metazoa > Chordata > Mammalia > Cingulata > Chlamyphoridae > Chaetophractus > Chaetophractus vellerosus. The sequence continues at coordinate 4,860 of PVKH010009781.1, forward strand.
GGGGAGAGCAAAAGAAATGCAGCATCTATATCCTTTAAAGAAACCACAGCTTTTGTATTTTAAAGAAGGAAGTATTGTAGCTTAAGTTATGCCATTGATCTTCAATTTTAAAATAAATACAAACTATTAAATCTTGGGAGAAAGTATGGCATAGTGGCTAAAAGCATGGACTTTAGATTCCTTAGGCCTCTAAGCCATAGTTTCCTCCACTGCAAAATGTTGATAATGATAGTAAGCATTTTGTAGGATTGTCAAAAGAGTTGAATGAGGCAAAGATTGTCAACTGTTTAGTCCCACCAGTAGTTAGCTCATAGTAAGCTCTCAAAAAGGTAGCAGTTACTCGATTCTACTAGACTACATAGCATCATTTATTGGTGCTCTGGTGGCTTGGAGCTATGTCCTCGGGAAAATCATGTTCTTAATCTATTCCTGTGTGTGTGAACACATTGTCAATCAGACCTTTTGATGAGATTACTTCAGTTAAGGTATGGCGCAACTGAATCAGGATGCGTCTTAATCCTAATACTGGAGTCCTTTACAAGCAGAATGAAATTCAGACACACAGAGAGAAAGCCACAAGGAGAAGCCAGAAGTCAATGGAACCCAGAGAAGCCAAGAGACACAGCCATGTGCATTGCCAAGTGACAGAAAAAACAAAGTGACCAAAAAGTGAAAAACCAAGGATTGCTGGCAGCCAGCCCCAGAACTCCACAGTCTTAAAGGAGTGAGCATGGCTTTGATGACGCCTTGATTTTGGACTCTTCCTAGCCTCAAAACCATGAGCCAGTAAATTCCCTTTGTTTAAGTTAATCCATTGCATGGCATTTGTTTTAGCAGCCAGCAGACTATAACAGGTGCTAATCCTCTTTTGTGAGTTCGGCATTCTGGAACACACTCTGCACTACTCTATCTAACTTTGGGATCCTACATATGGGGTTGCCGTAGCTCAAGCTGGCCCAGGAAATTTGTGGTTCCAGGAAGGAAGAAGGCACGAGTAGGTGTTTCTAAGAAGCAGTGGAGTTGCAAGGAAGATCTTTTGCAAAGTTCTACTTAGGGAATTGTAGCTGAAGCTTTTTCCAGTTCTGCTAACACAGGCCCACTTCACTTTCAGGAAACTAATTTGACCCAGGTATAGACAGGGGCCAGTTGAAATACTGAGTAAGATATAAATGTGCTCCAGGAACACATTTCAAATAGCATTTTTGCCAGAGTCCCTCTGAACTCTAAGCTCTATCTGTCTTTCAGAGCATGCTAATTAGTTCCTGCTGTTAATATTTTCTCAAAAGATCTAAATGACAGGTGTTAGTCTCTGAATATTTCTTCTTTTCTAAGGGGTTGAGGGCTGTTGAAAGAAAGGCCAAGATTAGATTTTAAATCTTTGATTGATCTTCAGAGCAAATGGTATCTTTTTAAGTGGGCTAGGTCAATATTAAAAGAAGTTATCCAAAGATGTCAAATTGTTTCTGAAAAGGGGTTTTAGATTCACAAATCAGAAAACATGATCAAAGTAGAGTTAGAAGGCATGGGTTGGATAATTGGTTCAGTCACATACCCTCCGTGTGAACTTTGGCAAGTTATTTGACTTCCTTAGGCCAAGTTTCCCAGTCTGTTCAACAGGACAAAGAATAACTAACTCAGGTTTGTTGTGAAGATAAGATGCATGTAACACATTAAGCACAGGTAGTAGAAGATAGTATATACTCTCAATGACATCTATTGTTATTTTTTTGTCATATTCCCTTTGGGATAATGTTGCCATCCTCTTAGGAAACATGTTTGTCAAAGTTAGTCTTATTAAATGATTATGCACATATGATTACTATGTTAAGAGGCAAAAAACACAAGGGAAAGATCTATTTAAAGTCACAACTGTCCAGAAGTTTGCTACACAGCTTGAAAATAAAAATATCAACAAATTTCAAGAACTCCAACTAACTGGGGCTTTGCATAAAACACCAGGAGCATTATGTGGATTTAGTGCATTATCATGTGGCATAGATTGCTCTTGAGATTTTAAGATGATAAACAAAACTCGTATGTAGTTTCAGGGTCCTCAGAGGGCTCTGTGGAATGGTACATACCTTTTGGTAAACTTCAAAAGGCCAATTTTATTCACTCCTTGAAAATATACATGTCATTATCTAGGAATATTTTCAACTGAGTTTTTAAAAAATGACAAGTTTTCATTTTGCAGCGGTCTTGCTAACCTAATTAAGTAATCAAGTGATTTGTTATTTCAAGCATATCCCATTGTCTTTCCTGCATTTTGATTAACTTGCTAAAAAATTCTCTGCTGATATGCTTATTGGGTCTGAGGACCATTTACTAAACCATAATCTCAGAACTGAAAATGAGGATGTAAATTGTCAAAAACATGACAGGAACAGTAGAATTAAATACATTTCTTTTCTCAGGAGGAAATCACCATGGAAGGATGCACAACGTAACAGATTCCCCCACTCCTACTGCCCATTTTAAAAAGAAACACTTTGACCCAAGCCCTGTTTTCAAAAATACGTTTAACTTCGTTTTGATTTAGGCAGTCACTGTCATTACTTCCACAAATGTCCTAGCCTCTGTATACAAGTAATTGACGTAAGTACTTTCTCAATGTTGTCTGTAAGTTCAACTAGTGTCCATATTTAGTTATGATAGTTAGTGCTTCCCAAGTGGGGTCCTTAGGCTGGGTCAGTGTGTGGGCATTCTGGTGTGCTCCCTGGGTTAGTCACTGCTGATCTGGATTCCTATCTTTATACTTTTGTTCTTGGCATGAGTTAGTGATTTAACACTGGTGTCCCATTAAAAGCATTTGCCCAACTCTGGGTCATGCTTTGCTTGTTTTTATAGCCAATGGGGTTAGTAAATTTCACCTTTGACTTTTACAAGTGTTGCCTGGGTCAGAATGGTATGAAAATCACAACCAAGTAAGGATCTAGGCTTGCTTTTAATGAAGAAGTCTCTTCATCTGATTCTTTACAAATCCATTTCTGTAACTTGTCTAGATAGACTGTGCGATCCATCCAGTTTGGTAGTAAGAAGGACTAAAGAGTTTGTGTCCAATGGACTGTTTCCTTTGGAATTTTAAGAATTTGTATTTACGCATCACAGATTATATAACAACAATTGAAGATCCTCCAAACGAGGTCATCTTTGTGACATTCTGAAGGTTTCTAAATCTGTTTTGGAGAAAGGCATGCATGAGTAAACTGGAATTGGATTAGAAGGATTTCTAATCCTTCCTTGACTATCTTCCAGTTAGTGAGGGAAAGATTTATAAGGAAAGTAGGATTTGATCTTGAAACAAATATTTTAAGTACGGTGTGTGGTATAAAGATGGAATGTCGATCTAGGATGAAGACTAAAGTGAGGATGATGGTAAATTCCATGTTTATAGCCTGGTTTTTATGTACTTTAAGGTTTTAAGAATGAGAACACATGAAGACTAAGTGAGAAAGATACTCCTGTCAACAGCTTTCAAATGTACTAGAAGAGATAAGTAGGAGTGGTTTGTCATGGTTGAGATGAAGAGTAAGACATTTATCCATGGCAGGTTAAAAAACCTAAGAAACGAAATGTTATAATTTTGATGATTAACTCTGGTTTGTGGTGGTTTGGAGTTGTAGATACCACAGAAAAACATGTTCTTAAACTTAATGCATTCCTGTTGGTATGGACCATTTTAAGTAGGATCTTTTAATGGAGTTACTTTCAGGTAAGCTGTGGCCCATCTCAATCAGGATGAGTCTTAATCCTATCACTGGAGTCCTTTATAAGCAAAGTGAAATTCAGACAGACAGACAGAGAGAAATCCACAGGAAGCAAGAAGCTGAAGGAAGAGAAGGGAGAGGCCAGGAGAGGCCACCACGTGCATTGCCATATGAAAGAGGAGACCAGGAAAAAGTCTCAGAATGCCAGTCTTGTAGAGGAACACATCTCCTTGATGACACCTTCATTTGGACTTTCTCCTAGCCTTAAAACTGTGAGCTAATAAATTCCCATTGTTTATGCCAACCCATTGCATGGTATTTGCTTGAATAGCCAAGGAAATTAAATCAACATTCTTCCCTTTACCTCAGGCCAAAATCACTGGATACATCCTTGGCTCCTGGCTCTCTTTCATACCTGGGAGCAAACAATCTTGTTGGCTCTTTTATTTTTTAAAGATTTATTTATTCATTTATTTAAAAAATCCCCTCCCCACCCAGATGGCTCCCTCATCTATCTATTCATTGTCTGCTCACTGTATCCACTTGCTGTGTCTGCTCATCTCTAGGAGGCACCAAACCCAGTACCTCCCACGTGGGAAGCAAGGGCCCAGCCACCTGAGCCACATCTGTTCCCTGCTGGCTGGGGTCTGCTGGCTGCGGCATCTGCTGGCTCTGGTGACTGCTGGTTGTGGCATCTGCTGGTTGTGGCAGTTGTGGCATCTGCTTATTGTGGCGTCTGCTGGTTGTGGCATCTGCTCATTGTGGCAGCTGCTCGTCTTCTTTAGGAGGCACCGGGAACCGAACCTGGGACATCCCATGTGGAAGGCGGGTGCCCCACTGCTTGAGCCACATCTGCTCCCTTGTTGGCTCTTTCTTCAAAATACATCTAAAATCTGACCCCTTTCCATCAACATGTCCTGCTTTATTTTTCCTCAAAATACTTATCAGCATCTAACACTTTTTGTATTTTACTCACTTCTCTTGTTTAGTGTTTTTCTCTTCCTCTGGAATGTCAGACACATAAGGGGAAGATTTTTGACTGTTTTATTTACTGCTGGGCCCTAGAATTGCCTCACACATAGTGATAAGCACTCAATAAACACTTTTTGAATGTATGAGTGAATGAAGATAGAGAAGAAAGAAGAAGGGGAAACAAATACTAAACTGGATTTACTCTTAAATTATTAATTAAGCAGCTATTTTTGTGTATTTATTGTGTGCCTGTTTGATAGTAGAAGTCTTTTAACTCGTATATTTCAGTAAAATGTTATGTTTAGGATTTTGATAAAGTAATAATTTTAAAGTGTATATATATATAAATTTTAGAAAAAATATATAAAATATGTTTATAGAATATATTTATGCTACTGAATGTGTATATGGATGAATAGATAGATATACATACATGCATGTTTGTGTGTGTGTATACACACCATTTATTTGAGTTAACAAAATGAGGAATTGCAAATTAAAATTTAAAAATCCCAGAGGATCTCTTCACATTTGGATAGAGTTTTCATGGAAATAACTTACATGGACTATTTCTGGTTTGATTTTATTAAAAACTGAGAGATGACAGAATATGTGTTGACTGTAATTATAAGAACTCCTTAGAAAATTATAGTGTTTCCCTAAATAACAGATAGGGTATGTTGAGTAAATTGTACTTCATTTCATGTTGGATATTCTCTATTTATAATTAGTCTTAAACAATTCTAGATCTAAATTAGAGAAAGAGAAAGTAAGTTGTTATAGGCAATATGGTCAAAGTCTAAATTTCCATAGTAACTCTGTTGTATGTAAGTGTTTTAGATTTCAGGAGGCTGATATGTTCAGTTGGAAAATAGAAGGATGACAGAAACAGAAGATATTTCTTCCTAAAATCTGTATATTATTTAAGTAGTTCTGTAAATTTTTATATTTCACTCTATCACTAGAGTTATGTTCTTTGTATATAGACCATTATTACCCATATATAGAAAAATAAATTGAAGGTTAAGAGTTAAGCTATCTAGAAAGTAAGCATGTTTTTAAAAAAGCATGTTGTAAGAATGTCTCTAAAAGAAAAGATTTAATAGTCCCTGGCACATAGTAGGTACTCCACAGATATTTACTGAATAAGGAATGAATGAACTTGAACAACCAATCATAATAGATATTTATTAAATGAATGAATGAATGAACTTTGAAAATCAGGGGCAATTTAACCTAAAAATCAGCAGGGATGGTATTACTTTCTGGCAGGCCCTGCAACAAGAGTCCTGGGAATATAGCAAATATACATACAATTTATAATGTGATGTGATTTTGGGTGGTGAAATATCAAGGTCTTTTGGAAATTTACAGAAGGAGAAATATGTACATTTGTGGAACGTTCGTTTAAGTTAAAAAGTTACCCTGATGGTAACTTTGCATTGGAAAAATTGTGCTTCACCTCAAGTTTAGTAAAATATAAACTAGATTTAGTAAAATATAAACTATTTAGATTACAAAAGTTTCCTCAAGAAAATGCATCTCAGTGGAAGAGGAAAAAAATCATGTATCAAAATGAAATGTAATTGGAACACTCTCAGGAAAATAAACTTATTATGGATAAGACAGCTGTATAGAGAATGATTAATCATTTTTTTCTCTCAATGCCTTTTCTCTAAATGTTAAATAAATGATACAACATATTTATCCTTGCAAAGCAAGGAGTAAGCATAGACAGTGATAGAATGACAAGGTGGGAGAACTTTGGTTTTATGATTGATTGATGATTATTTTTCTTTACTTATTAACTACTTTTGAGTACTTGCTATATTAGGGACCACACTAGGCACTTGGTGAATATTGATGTTGACATGTTCTGGCAATCCAGTGGGTGTATCAGTTGAAAAAAAGTTAGCAATGAAACTCATATTACCAGTGATGACACTATGTGCAATAAAAATAAAGGAAGCAAACAGTTGCAATAATGGACAATAATAAATAATAAAGTAGGGATTATCTTTGGTTTACAGATGAGCCCGGAAAGAAACAAGCCCCAGGGAGAAAGACAAACGTTATGGCAGCCTACAGCAGGGATCAGAAGAAGCTGGGACCATGGAGCCTTAAGAGGAAGGAGGAAGGCTGAAACCTCATGGACATCGCCTGCCATCTTGCTTCAACACATGGCCAATGACTTTGGGTGAAAAAGTACCTCTTATGGTACCTTGAGTTGGACTCCTTAGGGCCTGTGACTGTAAGCTTCTACCCCAAATAAATACCCTTTATAAAAGCCAACAGAGTTCTGGTACTTTGCATCTGCACCCCTTTGGTTGACTAATAAAGAATTTGGTACCAGGAGAGTAAGGTGGTGCCTTAGCAATTACAAAATGCTGGAATGGTTTTATAAATATGTGAGGGGTATTTTTTGGAGGTATTGTGAGATACTTGATAGAAAAGGCCCAGATTGCTTTGACGAGACTGTTGGTAGGAATGTGGACACTAAAGAGACTTTTGATGAGGCCTCTGAAGTAAATGATGAAACTATTATTGGAAACTGGAGGAAAGGCAATCTATGCTTTAAAGTTACAGAAAACATTAACAAGATTAACTCCTGATGTTTTATGGAAGGCAGAATTTGAAAACGGCAAACCTGGGCATTTAGCTGAAGAACTTTCCAAAGTAAATTTGGAGAATGCAGCTCGGTTTCTCCTTGCAGCTTATAGTAAATTGCTAGATGAGAGAGATAAGCTGAGAACTGAATTGTTGAGCACAAAGAAAACAGAAATTGATTCTGGAAATTCCAAGCCTCTGGAAATCAAGCCCCCCAGATGATAGTGCCCCATTTGAGGAAATGACAAAACATGAAACTTGTAAGTTATAATTGGAAAAGCAGTTATCCAGGAAAAATTTGTGGAAAGTCTTACTGTCTGATGGCTTGGACCCCTGATTCCTGCATGCTAAACCAACAAGCTTTTTGAGAGAGCTATATGAACCAAATCACTGTCAGCCTGGACAAAAAGGGACATGGAAGGAAGATATGGAAGGGAAAATGGCTTTAAGAAGAAAGCCATGGAAGCTGAGGTCTGGAATTAAGACATTTCCTTGGGCCAAGAGAGAAACCCCACCCATGTGTACAGAGAAGGTGCATTTGCCCCAGCAGTTGAAGAGGGTGGATGTCCCGACCTACTGTTTAGGGACAATTTTGCCACCCCAGGCTACTAAGAGGGTGGAGCACATTCCCCAGGGTTGGGGATAGTAAGGTAACACCCCATATGTCTGAGAGGGGTGGACCTGCCCCCATAGATTAGGGAAGGCCAGGTCACCAACTCATTACTTTGAGAAAGTTGGGCATGAATGCCAGAGATTAGAGATAATTTGCCTCATGCTCACTGTACTAAAGGGTTGAGATTCTACCCTAAAGATGGGGTAAAGTGTGGCCATCACCCTAATGGTCTTGGAGGGTGAGATATGGAGCTCAGTCGCACCCAGATGCTGGATGAGGGTAGAATCAAGAAAATGGCTGTTGGGCAAGCCTGTGCAAAGGGTGGGTCCTCAAGAGGCTCCAGGGAGAAGAAACCTTCATCTTGAAAATGACTCTCAGGCTTTGAAATCTAATGGAGTATGCCCTGCAGGTTTACGGGGCATGACTCAAGTTTCCCTCCCAATTTCTCCTTATGGTAATGCAAATGTTTATCCTTTGTCTGTCGCCTTGTATATTGGAAGCAGATAAATTTTTTATAAGTTTCAGAGGCCTACAGCCAGGCAGGACTGCCCCAAGACAAACTGTATTTCTATAAACTGATTGTGATGTGCTTTTGTACTTAGCATTGTTACTGATTTAAGGATTTTTTTTAAATATTGTAATGTCTTTTTGGAATTCAGATGGTGGAGTATGGCAGTTTGATATTATTTATGAATTCCAAAAAGTTATATTAATAATGTTTGTAAATTGGTCTGTTCCTCTGGGCTTGATACCCTTTAATTGTATTAGATTCAGTTGAGAGGTCTGATTAAATTATATTAAGATTAGGGCTGTGATTCAACTACGTCATTAGAGTGAGACTCAGTGTTGAGTCTTAGCCCCCTTGGTGGACTAAACAGACTCTCATGTGGAAGTAGACACACAGAGAAGAAGAACACAGAGGAAGAGAGACAGCTTATTAGATACAGCAGAGACTCCAGGAAGAGAGATGAGCCTGAGAGTCTACAGCTGACCTTGTGAAGAGATCAGAGCAGCTGAGCCCAGAAAGAAACAAGCCCCGGGGAGAGAGACGAGCCTTATACAGCTGAGATCTGAAGAAGCTGGGACTATGGAGACTTAAGAGGAAGAAGGAAGGCAGAACCCTCACAGACATCACCCACCATCTTGCTTCAACACATGGCTGATGACTTTGGGTGAAAAAGTTCCTCTTATGGTACCTTGAGTTGGGACTCCTTAGGGCTTTGTGACTGTAAGCTTCTACCCCAAATAAATACCCTTTATAAAAGCCAACAGAGTTCTGGTACTTTGCATCAGCACCCCTTTGGCTGACTAATACACATGAGATTGTTTGAGATTCATATTTCAGTGTCCATAAAGATTTATTCATTTGCACATTGTCTATGGCTGCTCTCTCGCTGCAACGGCAGAGTTGAATATTTGTATAAGAAACCATATGGCTTGCAAATCCTAAAATATTTACTATCTAGTCTTTCACAAAAAGTGTATTGATTCCTGATCTAAAGCACATACAGTATTACTCTCATCTCTCTAAGTGGCTCTCCCTGAGCGGGCTCCGAGCTCCTTGAAGACAGGTATGTTTTATTCATCTTTGATCACTAGCTCCTAGCTCACTGTAATATGTAACAGGTGTTTTGTGCATATTTGGTGAATGCTTGATTCCACACATTTGTTTCTAGCACAGTTCTACAAATACTTATGGAGAGCTATAATGCTCCCCACCCAGCCTTCCCTTTTATGGGCCATTCCTATTTGTTGTATGGCACTGAGAGTCCTGAAACTAATCTGGTTGTAGGTCTCTTTACATAGTCCAATTTGTGTGTATATTATCTCTGAAGTTTATGAAGAACACTCATTATTTATTGGAACATGTTCCATTATTACATAAAAATTATATATACATCATATTACAATGCACTGTTCCTCTGAGTTAATGAGTAATTGAGTTTTTCTATTTATATATATATTTATTAGAAAAGTTGTGAGCTCACAAAACAATCCTGCATAATGTGCAGAATTCCCATACATCACCCCTCCACCAACACCTTGCATTTTGTGGACCATTTGTTACAGATTATGAAAGAATATTATCAGATTATTACCACTAATATAATTTTTTTAAAAGGCAGAAAAATTGAAGCAACATAATATAATTTTTTTTGTCTTTGTGGTAAGAGAAAAAAAAGGACATTATAGTACTGCTGGCAGATTTTTAGTTTATAAACTAGAAACCTTTACTCTACTGTTGTACTCAAAGTATCCTGTTGGGGAGGTGGGAGAACCACTTTGTGGGGGTAACAGAGGGGTCTTTACTTGTTTATTTGCTCTTAGGTGTTTTGCTATGTACTGCAGTTTAGGTGGGCCTAGTTAAATGGATTTGTGGATTATATTCCTTAATTATAACCACAAAATGTGAATGTTAGTCAAGATATATTCTGAAACAACAACAACTGTGGCTTGAAGAAAAATAGATAATGCAAACCCAAGTGAAAAATAAGAAAATGGCAGAGCTGGCACCTCTTTGACTTCCTGAATAAGCTCTATGGTTAGTCATATTTAGAGGTAAAAATTATGGTCAGGGAAGTTGGCTAAGATTAAAAAGAAATTAACAATTTCAAAAGTCAATTATGATTTCCTGATTTACATTTATTATGACTCTCAAATTGAGTCTGTATTATATATTATGAATGTTTTGCATTTGTGAGCTAATATTTCCAATGTGATATCTTTTAAAACTATGTGTTGGGGAGCATGTGTAGCTTAGTGGCTGAGTGCCTGCTTTCCATGTACGAGATCCTGGGTTCAATGTCCCATACATCTTTAAAAAAAAACCAACCGACAAACAAAAAATATGGGTTGAAATAAACTAAATTACTATATTACAAAGTTAACCAATATCTTCAAGAATAAAGAGGCACACATGCCAACATACCTAATATTAATAATAATATTTTAAAGGGAGTAACATTTCTATCATTCATATATATAAAATAATTTTGAAATGTTTGGTTTATTTTTGTTTTATCCTTAAAATTTTATACTTTTAAATAAGTTTATAATGTCCATTTTCTATTACTACAGTAGTAAACGGACGATATTTATAAGCCCACAAATAAATATATAGGGATCATGTGCTGCAAAACCCATAGATGAACACCATCCAAAGTTTGGAGAAGGGCCTGGCTGGATAGCTCAGTGGATAGAGAGCTCGCCGGTGTACCACATGGGAGGCCCCGGGTTCGGTTCCCGGGGACCTCTCCGAGCGGGCAGACGGCCTTGAGAAAGGCAAGCCGCCGTGGGCGGGGCAGAGCCGCCGTGGGCAAGGCAGAAGGCCACCACGGGCAGGGCGGAGCCCCCACGGGCATGGCAAAGTCACCCGTGAAAAGCGGAGCTGCCGCCTGCGAACTGCGGAAGCCGAGCAGCCCACAAAAAACATGGAGGACTGCTGCCCGCAAAACATGGAGCGGAGCCGCCCGTGGGAACGGAACGAGCCACCGCCGTGGAGGGCCGACTCGGCGCGTCGCCGCGGGGACGGGGGGAGTCAAGAAGCAGACATAGAAAAACACAGAAGAATGGACACACGGCAAGAGCAAGCAGAAAGGGGGGGGGATATGTAATAAATAATAAATAAATCTTTAAAAAAAAAAGTTTGGAGAAATCTAGTCTCATCATTAAACAAATCTATCCTAGTTACACAGATTGTAAAAAGACATATTTTGTTCAACCCCCTGGCAATCACTTTGATTTTTATAAAATGTTGGTATGTTTTATAAATAGTTTACTTTTTTGTTGAAAAGGGATATAGTTTTGAGAAAATAATTGTCTGCAACTCCTAAATCTGGGGCTATATCCTTTGGGTGAAAAGAACCCTCCTTTGTTTCTCCATTTCACCTCCTCCACAGGATATTGTGATAGCCATAGGAGTTATGACAATTTATTTTTTGTGTGTACTTGTTTATTGTTGGTCTCCTTTCTAAGACTGCAAACTCCATAAATCAAAGGACAATGGTCATCTTGTTGACTGAATCTCAAGTGCTTACTGTGGGGCTTAGCCCAGAAGAGATGCATAGTGGGCACTGATCAACTGGGATTTAGATGCTGGAGATAACAGGAATAGAGGAATGAGGTGAGGGACTACTGCTGATGGGGCTTCTTCTCTCTCTGAGATCATAGCAAACCTTGGACCAAGAAGGAGACCTAGCCCTGGAAATGAGATTTCAGATCTACTTGTTTGAGGGATCCTCCTGTATAATCAGCAGTATCAGTTCATGTTACTTTATACATCATGTATTTTTTTTTCAGAAATACTGTCATTCTTCTAGAGTTCTACATTTCCTAGCCATTCTTTCAATACACAGTGATTTAGGCTGTGTCCACCATTATATCTTGGTTTAAAGAACTAATTCCAACATTAGTCCTAAAGGGCCAGTGCTGCCCTATTTCATTTCAGTTTAATTTATACTACATGCCTAACATTGGGATTAAAATTAAGGATTTATATTTTTATTTAATTTCAACCTTTATAGTGGCATACTATGTGCTAGGCAATTCTAGATGATGGCCACGCAAAAATGAATTGTTGGGTCTCTTGTGACAGGAGTCCACAGGGAAAGAGCCACAAATACCCACAATGTGTCATAAATCACAGGAAGGTATTTCTCCAGTGTGCCATGGAACACAGAGAAAGGAATAATTAGGGTGTTTGGCAGCCCTGATGATTAAAGAACTCACAGTCTCAAGAGTGAAAAAAGGTGAAACCGGAAACAGAGACAGACAGCAATCAATGATCACATGAGAAAATGTGGACAGTATGAAGGTAAAGAATAATGAATATGGGATGAGGATATCTGGGGAAGTTTCCTCAAAACATAAATACTGAACAGGTTCTATGCATATTTGTGGTTTTTTTAAAAAGATTTATTGTTTATTTATTTATTTCTCCCCACCCTCTCATTTGCACTTGCTGTGTCTGTTCGTCTTCCCTGTTTCTTTAGGAGGCAGCGGGAATCGAACCCAGGACCTCCGATATAGGAGGGAGGAGCCTAATTGCTTGAGCCACCTCTGTTCCCCGCTTTGTTGTGTCTCTCATTGTGTTTTTCATTTTGTGTCTCTTGTTGCGTCAGCTTGTCACACCTGCCCGTTGTGTCAGCTTGCTGTTTTGCTCGTCCTCTTTAGGAGGCACCAGGAACCTCCCCTCCCTGCTTTGTTGTGTTTCTCATTATGTTTTTCTTCTTGTGTCTCTTGTGTCAGTTTGTCACACCTGCTGGTCATGCCAGCTCGCTGTCTTCTTTAGGAGATACCAGGAACTGAACCACGGACCTCCTGTGTGGTAGGCAGGAGCTCAATCATTTGAGCCACATCTGCTTCCCTGCATATTTGTTTTAGTGGGCCACTTTTGCCCACTTTTCCCAACTGATGGAAAAGTTTTGGTAATGAATGGTGGACATTATGAACAGCACTGAATTATATATTTGAATGTGATTAAAATGTTGAATATGTTACTAGAATAATTGTTTTTTTAAATCATGGAACTGCACAACACAAACAGTGAACCTCAAGTTAAACTATGGAATAGTGTTAATAGTACAATTATAAAAATGTGCTTTCATCAATTGAAACAAATGTACCACACCAATGCAAGGCATTAGTAATAGGGATGGTATATGAGAATCCAGTATTTTATGCATGATTGCTCTGTAAACCCACAACTTCTTTAAAATTGAAAAAAAAAATAAAGTAAAAGTAAATTAAAACTGTCCAGGAACTCACTGGCTGCATATGATTGTCTTCTTACCATGAAGCCACAACTCACTGTGTCTTAGATGCTCTTTTTCATATTACGTAAACTTGTAAACAC
>PVKH010009782.1:0-18618 GCA_004027955.1 Chaetophractus vellerosus
CCTCCTCAGGCCTGGTTCAATGGATGTCATCTCATGTCCACATAGGTGGCCCCTCCACCCAAGGTGAGCTCTCTTTTCTTAGCTCCCTCTGCCCTGGGCTCTCCTTTCCCCACTGGGGGGTGCCTCTGCCCCATTCTTCCTTCCAAAGCCCCATCCCTGCCCTTCCCACCCCGCTTCCTGGGCAATCTCCCCCTTTCTGGCCAGTTCAAGAGAGTCTGTATGAGCTTCTCCCACACATCCCCATCAAGATGGAGAGGCCCACCCCCAAACAGCAACCTTTTCAACCTCCTCCCCCAGCTTCACTCTCCATGCAGGCACCCAGCCAGGGATCCGGGGGCGTAGCAGATCCCTCCCCTGCTTTACTACCCCATCTAGGCAGTCAGCAGCTCCACCATTAGCTCTGGAATCTGCCCCTCCTCCCTGCCACTCCCTCAACCTCCCCTCATCCCAGCTCCTGGGACACCCTGGCAGCCCCCACACCATCAAGCCAATTGCACAGTGGACCCCCGAAATGCTGTCCATCGACTTGGGTCTTTTCCTGTCCCACCCATCAGATGGGAGCTTCTCAAAGACAGCGCTCCTGCCACTGCCTGCATACACGTCTGCCCCATCTCTGCCTCCTTTTGCGTCCTTTGGAGGGTGGGGATTGGGCAACGACTTCCCAGTGGTGGGCAGAGCTTGGTGCCTGGCATAAAGGTGTTTTCAACCAAAGATTGAAGTTAGCAGCATCTAAGACCTATTGGCAGCTGACCAGAGGAATGTTCCTTTGGAATACTGAGGCAGGGCTCCAAATTAGAGAGCTCCCTTCTCCACCCTGTGGGGGTTGCCATCCCAGGCAGCCTGGAGCCTTGTACTTGGGGTTGCCAACAGGGGGATTTAAGCCCAGACTCACCTAACATTGGTGATCACAAGTCCTCTAGCTTGGGGGGGGAGGAGAGAGTAGAGAGAGGGAAAGAGAGAGAAAAGGAAGATACAGGCAGCTCAGAGGCAGTCCACTTTGCAGTCATGTGACCTTAGAAAATTTACTTCATCTCCCAGTGCCTCGTTTTCTTAAACTGCACAAAGGGCATGATATTATCCCCTTCCTTCACAGGGTGGTTTTGAGCATTAAATGATTTAATGCCTACAAAGGGCTTCGAACCAATACGTAGCAAACACCCAAAAATACAAGATAATATTGCTCTTTATTGTTTCCTGTACAGGAGACACTGAACCCGTGCACAAAACTATACAGACTGGAAATTTGCCAGAGTAAATTAGACAACACACCTTTCCCATGCCATCACTGATTTTAGAACTAAAACCGGGAGCAGTTTGATATTATTGATGAATTCCAAAAAGAAATATTGGATCATGTTTGTAAACTGGTCTGTTCCTCTGGGTGTGATTAAATTATGATTAGGGCTTTGATTGGGTCACATCAGTAGGACATTGAGTCCCCACCCCTTGGTGGGTGAGGACTCACAGATAAAAGACATGGCAAAGGACAGAGTTGGAGTTTTGATGCTGGAGTGTTTGAGCTGGAGCCCTGGGAAGTAAACACACAGAGGAGCTTGGTCACGAGCAAAGAGAGAATCAAGCCCTGGGGAGAGAGGCAGAGCCAGTCGCCTGATAGTCTACAGCTGGCCTTGTGGAGAAAACAGAGGAGCTGAACCCAGAAAGAAATGAGTCCCAGAAAGAGAGGAAACCAGGAAGCCTCAACCCTGGCAGATGTCAGCAGCCATCTTGCTCCAACACGTGGCAACCGACTTTGGTGAGGGAGGTAACTTACGCTTTATGGCCTGGTAACTGTAAGCTTCTACCCCAAATAAATATCCTTTATAAAAGCCAACAGATTTCAGGTATTTTGCATCACCACCCCTTTGAGTGACTAATACACCAGGGCCTCGGTGGCCGTGATGCTATAGTTCATTTTGCCCTGATAAAAATCTTCCCAAAATTGTACAAAGCATGGGACTGTATGACACAGTGAATCCTGTGGTGGAAGATGGACTGTGGTTAACAGGACAAATATGAGAACGTTCTCTCATGAACTACAACAAATGTATAATACTAACACAGGGTGTTACTAATCAGGTGGGTTGGGGGAAAAATACACCAAATGTAAGGTATGGACTTAGTAGTTAGTAGTACTATTATAGTTAGTGGTACTATTTTGAAGATGCTCTTTCATAGTTCATAAAAAATGTTTCACAACAATGCAAGGTGTTGGTGGTGGGGTGATGTATGGGAGCCCTGTATTATAAGTTCACAAATTTTACTACTCACCTATTGTTTCTGTATGTTCATGTTTGAATGATAGATTTCAACAATTAAAAAAATAAAATAAAATAAACTTGTCTGAAGACTTGCAAGAAATACAGCAATGGGTAAAGCACAGCCTGGCACAGTAGGTGCTCAGTAAATATTTGTAGAATGAATCAACAATATAGGATAATATCAATGAGAGATGCCATGAAGAAAATAAAAAGGGGACTGTGATATAGAATGAATGGGGCAAGGAGCAGGGGGACAGGGAAAGTTTGGGTCTAGACCTGACCAGAGAGAATTTACCAGGAATGGGACAGCCTAAGCAATGAGCTTCTCAAACAGTGAGACCAACATGTGCAAAGTCCCTGTGGTAGGGAAGAGCTTTCTCTGCTGCAGGAAAACCAAGGGGAGCAGCAAATCTGGAGGATGGTGAGAGCAGAGGAAAACAGGAGGAGATGAGGTGGGAGAGGCAGCCAGGGGACATAAAGTCGGGCCTTGCAGATTGCTGCCAGGAGTATGTATTTTGTTCCATGTGGAAGGTTTTGGGCGGTGAGGGGTAGAGGGAGATAAAGCAAGATACTGTTAATTTCAAAATGCTCTGGGAACTGGAAAGCTCTCACCTGGTATGCTATAATGTTCACAGGGATACTGGGAGGGGGTTTCCTGGATCCTTCTCAGGGGACAGATCACCCACATCCCTGCCCTACCACTGTTCCACCTATCCTGGTCAAAGGGGACTGGCCAAGCCATGCCTCTCTTCCCACTGGATTGAAGAGATGAGAACATTGGAAACTGCAGGAGTTGAGGGGCCTGGGGCAAGTGCTTAAATAAATTGTCTCCCAGAATCCTCATAACATCTCTACAGGGTTCGGAACTGTGATCATTCCCGCTTATGGGTAAAGATGCTGAGACCAGGGGATGGTAACTCCCAAAGAGCAGGTTATCCCAGAAGCCAAGTGTTCAGCACCCCACAAGGGCATCGAGAGCCTTGCCTGAGACCCCCGAGCCCTGCCGTTCTGGGGACCAACTCCTGGAAGCACCCAAGCATCCTCCCTCTCCCTCTCCCTCTTTTTCAGAAAGCAGTGGAGTCCTTAGCTATTGCTTATCAACTCCAGCGTTGTAACGCCTGCATAAGGGATTGCCAGCTGGTGGCCCACAGGTTTTTGTTTTTCACTCAAACTATTTGCAAAGATTAAAAAAAAAAAAATCTGCCATCTCTGTCTCCTCTGAAAAAGACAAACACGTCTGGCCACGCTGGGCCTGCTCTGCTGAGCTAGAGCTGAGGGGCAGCTGCAGACTTTGGGTGCTTGCCCCACCCTCACTGTTCCCACTGCCCCCTCCACCTACCTGGCCGTGGGGGCACCCCAGCCTTGACATCCCCCCCCCCCGCCCCGGGCATCCCTGCTATCTCACCCAGGCACCTCCACAGCAGCCTCAAGTGGCTGGAACTTTCCAAAATATTCATTTGCATGGTCTCCCTGCTTCCCCCAAGGAAGAAGCCATCCCCCAGTCCCTTGGAACTTGGGTCTAAAAACACAGGCTGCTGGGAGGGTAGATGAGGAGGTGGGGTTGCAGGGTTAAGGGTGAGGTTGGTTGCAAGGGGTGCAAGGGTATGGGGGAGGGTACCGCAGGAGAGCTGCCATTTTGAGGTTGGGGGGTGCTGTAGTTGGAGACTGTATGTACCCCAGGAAATCATGTTCTTAAAACTGGTCCAGGGGCCGGCTGGATAGCCCAGTGGATAGGGCGCCGGCATACCACATGGGAGGCCCCGGGTTCGGTTCCCGGGGACCTCTCCTAGAGGGCAGACCACCTTGAGAATGGCAAGCTGCCATGGGCGGGCCAGAGTCGCCGTGGGCAGGGCAAAAAGCTGCCACAGAAAGGGCAAAAGCTGCCATGGGCAGGGCAGGTCACCTGCGAATGGAGCGCAGCCAGCCACCTGTGAACTGAGAGCCGGCCATGAATGGAAGCAGAAGCCGCCCACAAGCGGGGAAAGCCGCGCCTGCGCAGTGACCAGTCTCGGCACGTCACCGCAGCTGGGGGGAGGGGAGATATGTAATAAAATAAATAAATCTTTAAAAAAAAAAAAAAAACTGGTCCATTCCTGTGGTATGACCCTATTGTCGGTAGAACCTTTCAATGAGGTTCCTTCAGTTAAGGCGTGGCCCAGGGTGGGCTTTAAGCCACTTACTGGAATCCTTTACTAGAGAATGACATTCAGAGAAAGGGAGAGAAGGCCACTGAAGCCAGAAGGTGAAA
Organism: Chaetophractus vellerosus; assembly: GCA_004027955.1. Taxonomy (NCBI): domain Eukaryota; kingdom Metazoa; phylum Chordata; class Mammalia; order Cingulata; family Chlamyphoridae; genus Chaetophractus; species Chaetophractus vellerosus. The sequence goes on from PVKH010009782.1 coordinate 4,507, forward strand.
GCAACAAAACCCGGAAGAGAAGGGAGAGACCAGCAAATGCCGCCATGTGCCTTGCCATGTGACAGAGGAGCCCAAGGTCGCAGGCAGCCAGTGTCTGGGGAGAAAGCATCGCCTGATGATGCCTGGATTTGGACATTTTCACTGCCTCAGAATTGCAAGCTTGCAAGTTAATAAATCCCCATTGTAAAAGCCAACACATTTCTGGCTTGGCTAATAAGTTAATAAGAATCAGGGGGCTTGCTAACAAGTTAATATGAATGGAAATCTGAAAGTCAATTCAGGGCACGTGACAGGTAACTTTCTGGGAGAACGGAGACCAGAGCATTCTTTGGCACACGCACACACACACATGCATACTGTCTCACAGAGCATCACACGCGTGTAGTGATACAGGTGTACAAACAGGCACACAGATGCATGCTGGCCTACAGGCAGGACACCTCCCCACAGAGCCAGAAGCACAGACACACAACCGGAGCCCACGCAGTGCTCGGCCACCCTAATTGCATTTCTGAAAATGAGAAAGAGGAAATCAAATGACTTCCAGGTGGCAGCTGTTCCCCCACAGCGATTTCCCATCTCCCGTTCTGGACGGCTGCAGCAGTAGGGCAGCCTCAAGCTTTCCTTGGCGTGGCCCGACTGCAAGTTGAGTTCCCACCTCGGCCGCAGAGCCCGTGCACCAGAGCTGATGGCTCAGCCAGGAGTTGCGGGCGCTGGTGGGAGCCACAGGCCCTGCTTGCTGAACCCAGAACCCCAGCTTTCCCCCATCATAGCTTAGGGGCCCTACCCTGTCTGTACCTTGGATTCATCCTCAAACTCTGTGCTCTCACACAGCCTCCCAGAGAGAGCCCAGATGGACTATTGCTATTGGCCATAACACTGTCTTCGATTTTTGAGCAGGCAAATTACATTATCAGCCACTCTGAAATACCTGAGGTCAACTGAGACCCTCAGATCTTTTTTTCATACACACATAGAAAAGTCCACCTCCTTACCCTTACTCCCAAACTGGGCCTTGGCAATTGGGGTTTTGAACCTCAACTGCAAGTCTCATAGGTTTCCTCTCACTGGTTTTAATCTGGGAGACCATGAGATACAGAACTGAGCAAGAGCAGGCTCGCAAGCCAGAGTAGCACCAGGCATGACCCAGCCCTGGTCTTAATGTCTAAGCCCCTGCTTTCCTGAATCCTCCTTGGGGCACAAGAGCAGTGGTGGATGGATCTGAGAATTACAGAGCCAGGGTGGTCCTGGACAAGCCATCTCTGTGTAGACAAAGACCTTGAGCTCCAAGAACAACAAAGTGTGAGGAGTACCTGGGCTCAAGACTCATCTGAGGCATTCTGTCCTCTAGGATGGGTGACACACAGCAGCAGGGAAACTAATGTCTCCAAAAGGCTGAGCCTCAATCTCACTAGAAATTGGGCCTCTGCTACTCTGGGCTCCAGCCTCGGACTCTCTGGTCCCTGAGCATTGGTTTCTTGGACCCCAGGCCTTGGCCTCTTTGGATTCTGGGCCTTACCCTCTCTGCAGACCCCAGATCTCAGCCTCGCTGGACCATGGGCCTCAGCCTCTTGGACCCCAGCCCTCAGCCTCTCTGGACTCCTTGGGCCTTGGTCTCTTTGGACCCCAGGCCTTGGCCACTCTGGACTTTGGACCTTGGCATCTCTGCATCCTGGGCCTCAGCCTCTTGGACCCCAGGGCTCGGCCTTTCTGGACCCCAGCCCTTGCCCTCATGGACCCCAGACCACAGCCTCTCCAAACCCTGGGCCTTGGCCTCTCTGGACCCCAGATCTCAGCCTCGCTGGACCCTGGGTCTCAGACTCTTGGACCCCAGGCCTCAGCCTCTCTGAACCCTGGGCCTTGGACTCTCTGGACCTTGGGCCTTTCCCTCTTGGGCCCCAGACCTCAGCCTCACTGGACCCTCGGCCTTGGCCTCTCTGGACCCCAGATCTCAGCCTCCCTGGACCCTGGGCCTCAGCCTCTTGGACCCCAGGCCTTGGCCCCTCTGGACCCTGGCCTTGGCCTCACTGTGCTCTGGGTACTGGTTCCACTAGCTCTTCGACAACCTTCCCCAGTCAGTGTTCCCACCACCATGCTCCCTCGTCTCTGTGCTCACCTCCTCCTCTCCCTCAGGGACATTCTGAGGCTCCTGAGCAAATGCTTTCCACAGGAGGCCTGCTCCACCAAGCAAGCTGTTGTCCTAGAGAAAAAATAAAAACCTCCCAGCCTCACTTATAACAAACTTGGTCTGTTGTGCAACTTCGCAGTACAGAATGTACGTGTGCCTAATCTCCCCACCATTGCATAATTTTCCAGCTGTTTTCAGGACTATTTCACTCTTCGTCTGGCATATTTCACAAGCCATATATAAAAATTATATCTATGTATATATAAAATCGAGCATATGTGTGCAACGAAACGACAAGTGTGAAACGAAGGAAAGAAGTGTGGGGGACCAGGGCTTGGCAAAAAAGGCAGATGAAACAAGTGTAAACATTTTGAATGCCACCTTCTAGAAGTCTGGGAGAGAAACGAACTTGGGCTCCATTTCCATTTAAAGGGAGACATTCGCCCAGTAAAATCAATTTCAACTTGTGTTTGATTTCCCTTTTCTGCAGTAATTTTTGATTTGGGTTTTTGTTTTTTTGGTTAGCCCCTAAAATCCCAACATTTTGTTGTTACAGAAACTCTCTGCACATCTTGCTGCAAAATGATTCTTAACAACATAGCCCGAGACGCCCTGTTAAGGAACAGAAAGGCAAGGAAATGACAAATTCTTTAAATTGCCTGTTGTCCCTAAATTGTCTCATTGCCCACTATAAACCAGGGCTGGAGGGGTCCTTCCCAGCGATGGGTTCTGTGAGGCTCACCCTCAGAGAAGAGGCTCAGCACTACCTCCTAATCGAAATCATAGGTTTCTGCTAGGTCTACCAGTGTTCTGTGTCACCTTCTTCTGGGACCAGAATGATGCTTATCCATGGGGAAGTGGCTGGAGGACAGGACCCACTGGGCCTGGTGGGTCCACATCCCAGGCCCTAAGCTGGAGGCTTCCAGGCAGAAACCTGTAGGCTGGCATATTTGGTTTGGACAGCACAGTGATTTGAAAAAAAAAAAAATTGAGTGATGTAGCTCAGTGGTTCAGCACCTACTTCCCATGTACAAGGATCTGGGTTCAATCCCTGGTACCTCTTAAAAAATTGATTTAGATACTACGATGGTTTGAAACTATGTATCCCAGAAAAGCATGTTCTTCAAGCTAATCCATTCCTGTGGGTGTAAACCTATTGTAAATTGGACCTTTTGATTAAGTTACTTCAGTTAAGGCGTGGCCCAGTGTGGGTCTTAATCCTCTAACTGGAGTCTTTTATAAACAAGATGAAAAGAGAGAGAAATCCATGGAAGCAAGAAGCTGGAAGCAACGAAACCCAGAAGAGAAGGGAGAAACCAGCAGATGCTGCCATGTGCCTTGCCACGTGACAGAGGAGCCCAGGATCACTGGCAGGCAGTCTTTGGGGGAGAAAACATCACCTGATGATGCCTTAATTTGGACATTTTTCTCAGCCCCAAAACTGTAAGCCTGTACACTAATAAATTCCTATTGTTAAAACCAACCCATTTTATGGTATCTGCTTTAGCAAACTAAAACAGATACATACATTTTAAAGATTAACAGATTTCTGATTACACAGCTAGATTCTTGACTCCTTTTGAGACAATACTCTGACAACGCTTGGTTCAAGCCCCAGCAGGGCAGTTTTAGCAGGGGCTAAGGAGTGTCTAACCCCTTTACTTCTGCCCCCTCCTCATTTATTTCTGCTAACTCTTGCCACAATACTGCTGCTTCACAAATTCCTAAACTCTAGTGGCTTAAAAAAATTTTTATTCTCAGACTCCCAACTCTGCAGGTTGGCTGAAACAGCTCTGTTCACATCTGCTCTTGGAGGGGAGAAGTGGTGCAGGGACAATTGCTTCCAGGGGAAGCAAACCTCATAGAAGAGGTTAGAAGCTTCCAGAAGGGTGAGCATAAAAACACAATGTCTCTTAAGGCCTGTGCTCAAACCGGCACACCAGCACTTCCAATGACCTTCTATCAGCCTGAAAAGACTTATGGTCCATCTCAACATGAATGGGCCAAGAAAATGCACACACTCCCCTAGAGGAAGAAACTGTGAAGTCATGTGGCAAAAGGCATGGATATAGGGATATGTACTGGGTTGAATAGTGTCTCCCAAAAATTCACATTCAACTGGAACCTCAGAGTGTGACTTTGTTTGGAAATAAGGTCGTTACTGGACTAAGGTGGACCCTAATCTAATATGACTGATGTCCTTATAAGAAGAGGAAAAGAACCACAGGCTCATAAAAAAACAGGGGAAAGGCCATGTGAAGTCCCGGAAGCTGAGACTGGAGTGATGCATCTACAAGCCAAGGAACCCCAAAGATTGCTAGTAATCACCAGAAGCCACGGGGAAGCAAGAAAAAATTCCTCTCCTAGGGCCTTCAGAGGAAGCATGGCCCTGCCAACACCTTGATTTTGAACTTCTAGCCTCCAGAACTGTGAAAGAATAAACTACTGTTGTTTTAGGCCACCCAGTTTGTGGTGATTTGTTATAGCAGCCACAGGAACCTAATACACATGCCAAATGTGTAATACACACATCAGGAGCCAGCTCATGCCTTCGACATTCTATCTGGAAACTGTCCGCCCAAGACCATGAGTTCATTAGATGCATTTTCTAACCTCCAATTTATTGCAAAAGCGCCAGTTTTACCAAATGTTTCATACGTGTCTTAGTTTGCTAATAGGCTGCCAATGCAAAGGAATAGAAATGTGTTGGTTTTATAAGTGGGGCTTATTTGGGGTAAAAGCTTACAGTTCTGAGGCTGTAAAATGTCCAAATCAAGGCACCATCAGAGATGCTTTCTCACCAAAGTCAGCTACTGTTGGTTCTGGGGTCCCATCAAGTTGTAAAGATGGCCGCCAATCTCTGCTGAACTCCCTGCCTTCCCCTCCAGAATCTACCATCTCCCAGAGATCAGCTGTGGGCAACCAGACAAAAGTTTGTCTCTTAACTAGGCCTCCTCTCTCAGGCTTCACTGCTCTACTTTCTTCCTGAGTTCAGCTGTGAGATATCAGGCATATGGCTTGTCTCCTCAGTCTTGAGCTACTCCGTGGGCCCAGCCCCTCAGGGACCTCTTTCCATGCCTCTGTGCTCTGCTGGTTCCAGACTCCCGGACCTCTCTCATCCCTCAGAGCTTCTGTTTTCCTGCAGTCCTCTCTCTCATATGGTAAGATCAATACGGCAGCTTCCTTTTCCTTTAGATCTGTCTCTCTCTGTCTCTGCTTATATCATACCCAGCAAGAGGGCAGAGACTCAACCTGAGTCATGCCTCACTGATGTAGTCCAATCAAAAGCCCTAAATACATCTTATCAAGTAATCTAATCTAAGGTCCCTTAAACAAATTTAATGCAATCAAAGGGCCCCACACCCACAGGAATGGATTAGTTCAAAAACATAATCTTTTCTGTTTGGGATTCACCAAGTTCAAACTGCCACAATAACCCAGACCATCATTTTTCCAGCCTCCTATGACAGTTGCTAGTTCCAAAGCCAGCACCACATATTTCAGGTTTCTGTTCTAGGTACCACTTTCTGTAGCAGTCAGCTATCGCCACAATAACACTGCTTAATAAACCACCCTGAAACCTAGCAACTTAGAATGACAATCATGTGTTCTCAAGCTCATAGCACACTGCTCCCTGTGTGTGCTTCCTGGGGGCCAGGCTGAGGGGATGGCAGCTCCTGGGGAAGCTCATCTCATGGAAGAAGACAGACACTTCTAGAAAGGTGAGCAAAGTCTCTTAAGGCCTGCATTCGAAACTAACACACAGCCACTTCCTCCCACCTTCCATTGACCAGGAAGGAACAGGGCAGGGACATGTACTCCTCTCTGGAGGGAGAAACTGCAAAGTCACATGGCAAAGGATGTGGATACAAGAACATTTGTGCCATACAACACACCTTAGATTTCATTTTCTTTCTTTGACTTCTGTTTTTCCATGTCACTTGCTGTAGCAAGTGAACCGATGCAAAATCGTGTAAAGATAAAGCAACTATCTCTTCCCTGTGAACCTTCCATATTTCCCTCCTTGTGGATAGGGAAGCATGGAACCAATGATGCACAGGTTAGCCTGGAAGAGAAAAACAGGAGCAAGACAGAAGCCAGGAAAGGGCCTCCCGACTTCCTGGCAGCTCTTCTGTCCCTGGTTCTAGCCCTAAGGAGGCCAGAAAGTTCTTTCCAGCTCTTGGTTTCATGAATAAGCTCCTCATCCTCTCCACAATTAACTCCCCCTTCCTCTACCTCCTGCATAAGTTTCCTATGGCTGCTATACGAATGAACTACAAACCTGGGGGCTTCAAACAACTGTATTAGTCAGCCAAAAGGTTGCTGGTGCAAAGTACCAGAGCTCTGTTGGCTTTTATAAAGGGTATTTATTTGGGGTAGAAGTTTTCAGTCACAAGGCCCTAAAGAGTCCAACTCAAGGTTACTTAACAGGTACTTTCTCACCCAAAGTCTGTTGCCACGTATTGACACAAGATGGCAGGCAATGTCTGCAAGGGTTCAGACTTCCTCTTTCCTCTTAAGGCTCCGTGGTCCCACCTTCTTCTGATCTCAGTTGTAGGCTGGTGTAAGACTCATCTCTCTTCCAGGGGCTTATTTCTTTCCAGGCTCAGCTGCTCTGTTCTCTTCACACGGTCAGCTATAGCCTATCAGGCTCATCTCTCTTCCCGAGGTCTCTGCCATGTCTAATGAGCTGTCTCTCTTCCTCTGTGTTCTTCTTCTCTGTGTGTCTACTTCTGTGTGAGAGTCTGCTTTATCAGCCCAAGGGGGCTGGGACTCAACACTGAGTCACAGTCTAATGATGTGGTTGAATCAAAGCCGTAATCTTAACATAATTTAATCAGACATCTCAGCTGAATCTAATACAATCAAAAAGTTATCCCAGAGGAACAGAGCAATTTACAAACAATTTATATCTCTTTTTGGAATTCATAAATAATATCAAATTGCCACAACAACGGAAATTTATTCATTCACAGTTCTGGAATCTGGAAGGCTAGAATCGGTGTCCCTGGACCCTGCTCACTCTGGAGGCTCTAGGGGAGACTCCATTCCTTGTCTCTCCCAGTTTCTGGTGGCTGCCAGGGTTCTTTGGCTTGTGACTGCATTGCTTCAGTCTCGGTCTCCATCTTCACCTTACCTTCTTCTGCCTGCAGGATACATATGATTGCATTTAAGGCCTGTGATAGTCTGAAGCTGTGAGGACCCCAGAAATGTATGTTCTTAAGGTTGATCCATTCTTTTGGGTGTAGATCCATTGTAAGTAGGATCTTTTGGCGAGTAGGATCCTAAGACATGACACACCTCATTCAGAGTGGGTCTTCATCCTCTTACTGGACTCTTTTATAAGAGGATGAAATTCAGACAAGAAGAGAGAAAGCCACAGAAACCAGAAGCTGGAAGCAACAAAACCCGGAAGAGAAGGGAAAGACCGAGAGAAGCTGCCACGTGCCAGAGGAGTCCAGGATTGCCGGCAGCTCATCTTCAGGAAGAAGGCATTGCCTGATGATGCCTCGATTTGGACACTTTCACGGCTTCAAAACTGTACACTTGTATCTAATAAATTCCCGTTGTAAAAGCCGACCAATTTCTGGTATATGGCTTTTGGTAGCCTAGCCAACTAGAATGAGACCCACCTGGGATAATCCAGGTTATCATCTCTATTTTTTTTTTAAATCACATCTACAAAGATCCTTTTTCCAAATAAGGTGACATTTACCCCTTCCTTGCAGCCAACCTTCCTCGGCAAAGACATGGGAGCTGTTTGAAGCTACACCCAGGGAGGGACGGCCACGTTAGTCAGGTGGGATCTTGCCAAAAGGAGTGGAAGGAAAAGGCAGCAGTATGGCAAAGACGGTGTGAGCATGCATGGTGTGTTCAAGAAATTATTCTGAATTTCAGCTCTCTTGCCACCTTGGGGACTATGAGAGCATACCCTCACTGTTCTCTAAACCTACAATGAAGTCCAAGTGCAGCACTGCTTTTCTCTAATGAACATGTCTTTTCTCAGTGGAGCTGACCCTGTAACAGGAAAGTCCTGCTTTGATAAAGAACCAGTTCTTTAAAATGAAACCTTTTATCAAAAGCCATAACACAATCCCCGTGAAATTAAGCTGGGAAAGACAGACATTCTAAATGCCCCAGACGCTGGCTTTGATTTTTTAAATTGTCGGTTAAATTAAGGTTGGGCCATGGAGATTCAATGCTCGCCTTGCCTTCTTAGAAGAAAGTGCTCTGATTCGTCTCCCCTGATGTGTCTTCCTCATACAAAGATCGCAGAGGTTGGGTACAATTTTTGCCCGGAGGCCCATATTTCAGCTCTGGGGCTGGAAGGCAGAAAGCTACCTTGGAGAGGCAGAAACCATTTACTAGATGGTTAAATGGGGAGCCCTCTCCATGTCAGACCCTTTCCCAGGATGTGGAAGGGCCCTGCCCAGCCACACAAAGGGTCAGAACAAGAACCCAGGGTGGATCAGTCATGATTGTATGGCAAGTGACAGAAACTAACTCTGGTTGACTTGGGGGGAAAGGGGTATTTATTGTTTCATAAAATTAAAAGGCCAGGGAAGGACATTATAGCTCCAGGACAAAGTTTCTTTCCCTCCAACTCTCTGCCCTGCTTCTCTGGGCGGCTCTCTTCGCAAATATGAGATCTTCTCATGGTGCCAAATGGGCTGCTGTAGCTCCAGCTTCACACTCCCATAACCTCAAGCTCTGGGGGCAGTAAATAAATTGCTTCCCCCATGAGCTCAGATTTAGTCCTAGGTATCTGGTGAGCCCAGATGGGGTCAAGTGTCCATCCCTGCATCCATCCCATGGCCAAGGTGATGTAATTCACTGAGGAGCCAGGTCTAGATCCTGTGGCCCACCCCTCAAGTCAGGGCTAGTTCAGCTTCATCCCAACTATACTACCCCGAGGAAGGGTTGTGAGTGGCCACAAAACAATGTGTCCCCTACCCCACTTTAATGGTTCTGACTCAGAGTGTGTTAGGAAGTCACACACACACACACCAAGTGAATTCTTATAATCTAGATTTCCAGTTTATTGGTCCAACTGAGCAGCCATTTGTATATTTCCGGTGGGTCCTATGTGGGCAAAGTATGAAATCCCGTGAAGTACATTCCTACAGGAAAGCAAGGGCTTGCAGATAAAACAGGAGTTGACGGTCAAAGCCTTCAAAGCCAAGCCCAGTCCTGCCCCAGGACCATCATCATGGTGGGGAGGGGTATGGAGGGGACTCTGAGGCAGTCTGGTTGCAGTCAGCCTGGTACTGGGTCTACACTGGCCTTGAGTTGCAGGCACCTCTTGTCAGAGTCCAGTCCCCAAACCCTAACTTGGGGATCTCTTTGCCTCCCTCAAAACCACCAGCCTCTCTTGCCTGGAGGCTGGGAACTGCTCTCTCCATGTATACACCCGGACTTCTTGTGACCCTGGGCTCAGGAACAGCCCATCCTCAAGGATCTATGGGGGTACTTAGGGGTTTGTTTGTCCAAAATAGATTCATACCCAAAGATATCCAAGCCCAAAGACATCCTCATCTTAACTCCCTGGAACCTGTGAATGTTACCCTATAAGGCAAAAGGGACTTTTTGCAGATGCAATTTAGTTAAGAATCTTGAGATAGGAAGATTATCCTTGATTATCCATTTGGGCCCAAAATACAACCACATGTATACTTATAGAAGAGAAGCAGGGAGAGATTTGACGTCAAAGAGGAGAAGGCAATATAATGATAGAAGCAGAGATTGGAGTGACACACTAAAGATGGATGAAGGGAACACATGTCAAGGAATGCAGGCAGCCACCAGAAGCTGAAAAAGGCACAGAAATGGATTCTCCCCTCAGAGTCTCTAGAAGGAAGTAGCCCTGCTGACACCTTAGCTTTTAGCCCAGTAAAACTGATTCCAGACTTCTGGTCTCTGGAACTGTGAGAGAATAAATTTGTGTTGTTTGAAGCCACCAAGTTTGTGGTCATTAGAAACTAAGACAATTCCAAAACCATACATATTACCTTGCCACTCACCCATTTTCACTTCATAACATATATGGCCATCCCTCCGAGATGGAAGCAAGAAAGCCCAGGTGAGGATGCAGACGGAGTCAGCCAGGATAGGAGCCAAGGCACTTGGAGAGGCAGGATCTAGAAGTCATGTTCTCCCTGCTGGGAAACCTTCCAGTCCCCCCACCCATTGCACCCCCAAACCCTGTTTCCTGCAGCCTCAGCACCTCTTAGCATTTCTCCCTCTAATGAGATGCTCAGAATGGCTTCCCTTGGGCGAATTCGGGCCCTAATGAAGATGTTCTCATCCTTAGCCATCCAGATCATTAGTGAAAAGGTTAATGGACCCCCGACAGGGCCAACTCGGCCTGTGGCTCAGTCCGTAGCCTGGGAATTTCTAGAGTTTAACTTTCCTCTGTGCACATCACTGGGTGGGGTCCCCAAGCCCAACAAATCACAAACCCCAGGAATCACCAGCCTGCAGATACTGACCCGGGGACCACCAAAAGAGGGGAGAGGCTAAGGGGACCCAGGAGATACTCTGTGTGTGCGGAACATGGAGGATCAAGTGGGAAAAACTCCAGCAAAATCCTTCTGGTTTTAGGGGGAGGGGGCACTGGAACTCACCAGAACATCCCAGGCTCTGCCTGTACCTTCCATGGAGATGCCTTTAACAGGATACCCAGGCTTATATTAAGGAACTGGCCGGGGTTTCCATTCTAACCCAACTCTGCCATCAACTAACCATCACCTTAAGCACGCCCCTTCCTCCCTGGCCCTCAGTTTACCTATCTGTAAATTCAGGGAGTTGGCATTTCCTCCCCCAGGGCCTTTACCTTCTTTATCCACTGTCCCAAGTTTTCTCCTGTCAGTCAGCATCCCATCCCACTCCACCTCTGCCTTTCAGAAGCAGACGGCGAGGCAGGGCAGGGCAGCAGGCTTTGCCTGTCTGAATCACCTATGCTTTTTGAGCCTCATTTTTCCCCATCTGACAAATGGGCCTCACAGGGGGTACAGGCTGGCATACAAGGTACAGTGAAGACTCTCTCTGGGGCTGGGATACACAGCCCTCAGCTCTGGGGCTGGGGCATGGCAAGGATGACGGAGAATGCAGAGAAAGACAATGAGCAAAACGTGGGGCTTTTAGCCCAGGGAAAGGTTTTTCCCTTTCCTGGCTGTCCCTTCATTCAATCCATCAAAGGCCCCGCTGATTCTTTCCCTTGAAAGCTCTGCTGCTTCTGACTTTCTCTCTCCCTCCCCAGTGGCAACTCAGGGGTCGCTCTGGCCCCCATCGCTGTCCTCCTTCATATGGCTTAGCAAAGGTGGAAGGAAAGGCCGTTTCCCCCGAACAGTCCCATGGGGCAAGGTGCTAGGCCTGGATCTTGGCTAGGCAGGGAGGGCAGGGGCCAGGAGACACCCCTGAATGGGTCACAACCCAGATCACAGCTATCTTGTGATCTTCAGGCCCAGCTGAGGAACCAAAGAGACTCATCTGATAAAGCCATGGGAGAGCCGCTCTACACCTAAGGCCACCTCTTAGCCTCAGGGCAAGCTCGGAACAGCCGGAGAAGCCACAAGGAGGTTCTGGGACCAAGAACCTGACAGAGCAGGCTGGACTGGGGAGGGCAGCTGGGAGGATCAAGGAGCTGGGTCCCCTGTACCTACCCCACACCAGGATGGCTAGTGACCTGCTCTGCAGGCAGGGGTTCCCAGCCCTGAGCTCTCCCCAGGGGCTCTAGCTCCCTTGCTTTTCCACCACTCACACACCACACCTCCAGCAGCCTGTACTCCACGCAAGCCAGTCCCCCTTGGCAGCCATTGCTCAGATCAGGTGCTCTAAGGTAGGGTGAGGGGTGGCAAGGGACACATGGCTGAGCGCCTCCGGAAGGCCTGATCCTAGACTGCACCTATCAAACAAATTCACCCTTTGCTGTCCTCCACCTCCCTTCGAGAAAGGGGCTTGTACTGTTCAGTTGAGGACATGAGGCTCAGAAGGGGCAAAACTCTGCCCAAGAACACACAGCAAGCCAGGAGAGCGCCTGATCTTCAGAACCAAGTTGCCTGAACTGTGGGCCCTGATGCTTCCATCAAGCACGTGGCTGTCCAGTTAGAGACCCACCTCCACCAGCACACACTTCAAACACACAAACACACCACACACATGCAAACACATACCACACACAACGCACACCATATTCATACACACACCACTCACACACCACACACATACCACACACACCACATACACACAGGCACCACACACATACACACAAGCACACATAACATATATACACCACCACACACCACAAACATACCACACTTCGAACATACACACTACACAAACCACACACTCACCACACACACCAAAAGCCACATCACAATATCATACACAAATACACTATACACACTACACGTACACCACACACATCACACACAGCACACACATCACACATACACCACACACACACCACACACACCACAAACACACCACACATATGCACCACACACACACCACAAGCGCACATAATATAGATACACTACCACAAACATACCACAGTTCATACATACACACTACAGAAACCACACACTCACCACACATACACAAAGCCACATCACAATATCATACACAAATACACTACATGCACACCACACACATCACACATACACAAAACACAAATACACACACACTACACAGATCACACATACACCACACATATACCACTAGCTACACATACGCACCACACACACACACACCACACACCACATACATCACACATACACCACACACACACACCGCAAACTACACATACACACCACACACTCAATGTGCAATGTGTGTGGGAAGGTAGTGGAGGTGCATACACTCTGGGTGAACCCTATAAAACTCAGAAGTAGCCCCAGGACCTCCATCCGTTACCCACATGGAGCCTTCCTCCCAGATGCTTCCCCCCCACACACATCATCATCCCTTGCCAGAATGCACCCTTCGGGCCAGCAACTCTCCCCAAGCCACCCCCATCAGTCCTCCAGGGAGTTGTCCATTTCTCCTCCAATCTCTCAAATCACTGACTGTCTCTGGCAAAGACCAGGCAGGGGTAATTCAGGCACAGACCCTCAGAGAGACTGCCGGGGGCTCACAAACCACGTCTGTTCTCCCACTCTCTCACACTCACCAGACACTGGTTTGCAGAAGAAATGAGCAAAGGAGAGAGCAAATGTGCCTGGTCCTCCGCCTTATTAGCCCTGGCCAGGGGCAGCCCTCCGGGGGTGCAGCCTAGGTTTTCCTTGAGTCAGGAAGCTCACGGGGCTGTGCTGTGTCCAGCCCTGGAAAGAAGTTTCTGTTGACTTGGTCTGGCTGGTGTGACCTGAGGCTCTGCCATGCAGAGAGAATGTGTGAAGATCATGGATTCCTCGGGGTTCTCCAGGAAAACAGAACCAGCAAGACATATACATAGGTAAATCTTAAAAGATTTGTTATAGGAATCGGCTCGCCGACCGTAGGGATGGGCAAGTCCAAATTCCGTAGGGTAAGCTACAAGTTGGAAACTCCAATGAGTTCCCCAGGAGAAATCGGCTGGCTGAAGTAGAGGAAGGAATTCTTTCTGCCTTCTGAAATTCCCAGTTTTGGCTTTAAGACCTCCAACTGATGGAAGCACAAAAATCAAACCAAGAAACACATCCTCTCCACCTTCTCCTCCTGCCCTGCCCATCCCAGGCAGGAGGTGAGCAGGGTGGAACTTGCCCCCAGGTAGCCCCTCACTCTCACCCCCAAGGCAATCCATATTTAACCTTCAAAATGTGGATCCTGCCTCTGTCACAGCTTCTGAACTTGGCCCACGTGTGTGCTTTTTCTCTCAGGTGTGCTAGGCCCTTCAGGAATTCCCTGACCTCAGAATCCCAGGAAACGCCATGTCTGTCTTGGGGATTGACGAACTCTAAAGGCACACCCCAAACAGCTTCTCCTAGGCTCCCATCTCATCGGGCAGC
>PVKH010009783.1:0-18619 GCA_004027955.1 Chaetophractus vellerosus
TGGAATCTGAGATACTTGAGCAAGAGCTCAAACTATTTTGAAATATGAATACTAGAATATTTAAAACCATTCTCTCTTTTTAGAATTCATTTATTTAACCAATGTGAAATAATTGCAATCTTTTCTTATTGGTTGTTTTCTGATAAGATGTTTTTAAAGCTGTTAATTTCTTATGGTCCTGCCTTTTAACTTCATGACTAATAATTTATTCAAAATATTTCACTGTATTCTCAACTTTGAAATGACTTTTCTTCATTTGTTACTATACAAACACATAATAAACACATATGTAGAACATAAAATACAGAATATATAATATAGGAGATACATCATGAAAACACACATGCACAAATGCTCATATATGTTTGGGGTGATGAGTCAGATGGATCTCATTGGTAGCTTGAAATTGGCAATGGTAGCAATATTTACATCAAGGAAATTGTCAAACACTACAAATTAGGGTTTTGTGATAACACCTTCCTTTTTTCTCTGAAAGCTGGTTGTTAAACATCATCACTTTACCACTGTGCTTATTGAATATATGTGTTTTCATAATGGTTGCATAAATGATGAGAATTCAGGACTTTTCTGAATTCAAACATTTAGTAAACAATGGCTCAGCGATCTGGTTCAATCTTGTCTTTCAGTGGGTAGTGGCTGTTGCACCCTATTCCAGGCTATGCTATTGCTTAGTAACATTATACTTCCTCAGCTTGCCTGCCAAGACATAGCAGTCTTATATTAGGTGTTTATTCAAGAAAGTTCACTATTTTGGGGGCATATTTCAAAAACCACAGAAATTAGTCAAAGCATTAACCTTTTTTTTCATTTTTATTTGTAAAGAAGCTTTAAATTACATAAGTGATACATCGAAAATATAGAGGATTCCCTTATACCCTACCTACTTTCCTTCCACACTTTTTGCCATTAACAACATCCCTCATTAGTGTGGTACATTTGTTACAATTGATGAACATATATCGAAGCATTGCTGCTAACCATGGACTATAGCTTACATTATAGTTTTCACTTTTGTACTGTGCATTTTCATAAGTTTTGACAAAATGTATAATGGCCTGTATCCATCATTGCACTCTCATTCAGAACAATTCCATTGTCACCAAAGTGCCCCGTGTTACACCTATTCTTCCCTCTCCTTTCACTCAGAACCTCTGGTGGCCACTGCTTTTAAATCAATGTTACAATAATTGTTAGAATAATAATGTCCTCCATTGTTAGAATAATAATGTCTACTTTAGTCCATAGCTGCATTCCCGCCTTATATGTGTTCATTCCTCAATCTTGAGGATTTTAGGATAGTGATGCCCATGCTGTTTCTGATTGAAAGGGGGCTTAGATCCTGTAGCAGTTTGATATTATTGATGAATTCCAGAAAGAAATATTGGATTATGTTTGTAAACTGGTCTTTTCCTCTGGGCATATTAGAGTGTATTGGATTCAGAGGAATAGAGATGGCTCCTTAGACGCGGCAGAAGCCCTGGAGAGAGAGACAGAGCTGTTTGCCTGATAGTCTACAGCTGGCCTTGTGGAGCAACCACAGCAGCTGAGCCCAGAGAGAAATGGAGCCGCAGGAAGAGGGGAACCCAGGAAGCCTGAAATCTTGGCAGACATTAGCAGCCATCTTGCCCCAACACATGGCAACAGACTTTGGTGAGGAAAGAACCTTACACTTTATGGCCTGGTAAATGTAAGCTTCTACCCCAAATAAGTACCCTTTATAAAAGCCAACAGATTTCTGGTATTTTGCATCAGCACCCCTTTGGCTGGCTAACACAGATCCCATGGGGGCAGATTAACCCATTTTTTAATTAGAATCTTTGGCTGCTTACAGGTTATTGCAGGTATACAATGTTACCTTGTTTCCAATTTTGTTTTGTTTTTCAGTAAAAATTACTTTAATGAATACTGAAAACAGTTGAATATATATATATGTATTTATGTTTTGGTTTCACAAACTGGCCCTTTTCCTGCAGAAAAGCAGAAAAAAACAGTTTTAACCATAGACATTATCTTTCCAAAACTGTGGGCAGAGAACTATCTAAAGAACTAACATATTTATATTTTTCTACATATTTTTTTAAATCCATCTTATGTGAATAATTTGATTTGAAGTAATTGATAAGAAAAATTTTTAAGGGCAGTAAACAGCAACATTTCAGCCTTTAACTCACATTTTATTTTGGATCTAGGTAAAGCATCATATTGAACTCATAATTTATTTAATGCACTTTGATGTTGGAATTGGGAAGTCTCAATGTATCTCTATTTGCTATATCAATTAAACAAATCTGGACTTAGCTAGGGGAGACATTATTTGAAAAGACTATTGTAATAGGAGAAAGGGACTATTGCAATAAGAAGAAGCTCCACCTACCATAAGATTTGTAAGGGTCTCAAAGTTCAGCCAGAAAAATGCTTTTCTTTTATAGGGGAAAGTTGGCAAATCTAGAATGAATCAATAGTGAGGCAGTCGGATGGATGAGGCTGGGGAAGTCACAGACAGGCTCAGTGGCCATCTCCTTTCTCTCACCTAACCCCTTCATTTTCTTTTATGTTTCATTATACTTCCAAATCACAATCTGGGGTAGATGTTAGGCCTAATGAAATGGAATGTCCTGACTGTACCTTTAACTCTGCACACTGTGTACAAAGGGTACTTGATATATGCTTTTTGTTCATTGGCACCCCTGGGGTGTACAAATATCTAACTTTGAACAGCATAGATGTCTCTTGTCTCCAAGCAAAACAGGGCATGCAGAGCTGATCCAAGCAGTTGGTCTCCCCAGGGGACTGACCATGATGGAACCTCTTTCACTGTTCTTTTGGGTCCAAAAGCTGTGTTGTGCAGCTAATGAAGTGGTTATTTGTTGAGAATCTCTGTTGTGCCTGAGTCTGGGCTACCATGATGTACCATACATCACCTTGCTCCACAGATGAGCTGGTGACATGATCAGACAGCTGATCAGTAAATGCTGATGCCTGAGGTCAGCCAATTCAGACTGGGTCTCTTAAGGAAGAGGTATTACATCATGTTCCATTGCTGAAGAGTTGGTAAAATTCTGGGGGAAGTGGAGAAACATGACTATCTTCTCCTTGTGGTATCAGTTGAGGTGACTTGGCTGAGTGCTAGAAGATCCACTGCCAAGGTGGTTCACAAACAGGATTAGAAAATTGGTGGGTGTTGACAATTAACCTGGATCTCAGATGGTCTGAAGGCCTGGGATTTGGGTTACTCACAATGTAGCCTGGATTTCTCCACAGTATGGTTTCTTGGTTCCAAAAATAAGTATTCTAAGAAAGAGAGAAAACCAGGTTTTCTCTCTTGATTGATTTAATGCTCTATTGATTTAATGACCAAGCCATGGTAGTTATGTAACTTCACTTGTGCCATATTCTTACCAAGGCAATCAAAAATGTATGCCTGAGTTAAAGGGGAGAGGATGTGGGATGGGACATGAAACAGGCCCTTTTTTGAACAGAGTGGCAAAGTTCCAAAAGTTCATAGTAAACTGAAAATATTTCTGTGACTAGTTTTAGAAATTATAAATTACACATAAATATTGGTGTCAGAAAAATATTTTTGATAAGGAAAAATATGGTTAAGAAACCTATGATAAAAATAAGCTCAGGTGTCAAAGATACATGTGGGAATATTTTTCTGAATATATATTTTCTATTATATGATTTATTTTGCTTAAGAAGGATAATACACATATTTTTTCTGTATTTGATTACTCAAGCTACATATTCCAAACATTATTACTTATTAATTTATAGTGACATGCAAATCATTGTTAGCTTTTCTAAAAATACAAAGAGTTCCTAAAAATTATACAGGGATTCACATATCTCCAATTTTCATGGAAGGAGATGGTTATTGAAATATGTAATTTCAATAATTTCAAGTTGGTAATTTTCATGGTGGTATATTATGATTGAATACCTTTGTTATTGTTTCTCTCTTAAAATTCCACTACATCAAGGGTAAAACAAATTTTCTGTTATCATTGTCTTTAGGGAGCAGAAGCAAAATGTTTCTCATCCTTGGAGTTGGAGCTTTTACTTACTTTCTACTTATCTCATCATCTTCCCTACAATTTCCTAAGCTGAAAAATGAAATCCTCCCAGAAATAAAACACAGCTGTGGTGATTATATTCAGAAAGTCCAAAATAGATATTACCACATTTATTTACTGTAAAGGCTCAGTATTGCTTCCAGGCAAGCTGTGAGTAGAAGAAAAAAAGGAGCTAGTATAAAATGATGAAAACTTTGATACAGAAAATATTTTACAAAAATGATTAAAGCATGTGTATTAATTAGCCAAAATGTTAATAAGATGTTACTTGTGCTACATAAAGTTAAATATAAGAATAATAAGTTAATGGATTTTATTAAGTATTGATTAGGTCACTAATTTATTATATTAGTTCACTACTTTGCACCTATTATGTTTAAGTAAGTAATGATTGAATTGGATTGGTTTCTGAATAAAAATTTAGAAAATGGTTTTATACAATTATAGACACACATTAAAAGATGACAGAGAAGAACATTTAAAGACACTCAAACCCTCAAAAAGATATTTTTATAGGCTTTTGAAATAGTTTCAGAACATGAAAACGTAGATTTCCTATTTAGCAAGTCAGTATAACCCCAATATCAAAACTTGTTAACAGGGGGCCATCTGTAGCCCAGTGGATAAGGGTGCCGGTTCACCACATGGAAGGCCCCGGGTTTGGTTCCCAGGGACCTCTCTGAGTGGGGCAGACCGCTTTGAGAGAGCAAGCCGCCGTGGGCAGGGCAAAAAGCCACCACGGGCAGGGCAAAGCCTCCACGGGCAGGGCAAGATGCCCACAAGCAGAGCAGAGCCACCCGCGAGTGGGCAAGGCCACCGCTCACTGGTGAGCTGACTCAGCGCATTGCCGCAGCGGGGGGAGACAAATCAGACACAGAAGAATGCAAGAATGAACACAGCAAGAACAAGCAGAAAGGGGGGGGGGGATATGTAACAAAAAAATAAAAAATAAAAAAAATAAGTATTAAAAAAAAGAAACACTACATTGTTTAAAAAAAAAAAACTTGTTAACAATAAACCACAACAAAAAAGGAAACTATGGACCAGTGAATACATGCACTAACCATAAATAAACTATTTACAAATGGAATATAACTGCATATCAAAAGAATTTTCTTCTATGAGCAACCAGGGTTCATTTTATCAATTCAAGAAAGGCTCATATATAAGACATCTATAAAGGAAACTTGTAAATATGTAAAAGAAGAATTATGGACTCATTGTCAGAGATACTGAAGCAGATCTGGTAGAAAAATATATTTTATATACATAACAGTGACATTTTTCCTAATTCTTAAGAGTATTAAGCTGAAAATCAAGTGAAGATATTTAGAAATAAAATTATTTACAGAAATACTTACTAGGCACAACATTAAAAACAGATGCCATAAAGGAAAATACTTAGAGTTGGACAATACAAAGGTGATATTTGATTGAAAAAATACTCCACAAATAAATTTTTTTAAAAAGATGATGGAAAATAAACTGGGGAAATTTCTACAGCATAGAGGGCAGACCACATGCCAATATTTTGATAGTTAAAATAGTCTTAAAAATTAATGTTTGAAGAAGTCAACTACATACAGAGGAACAATGGGAAGGAATTATGGAGAGAAATTTACAACAGAGAGACACAGATATCCATTTACTGCTACTACTACTACCAATAATAGTAATAGAACTTGACATATAATGAATTTTTATTCTGAGGCAGGCACACTTCTAATATATTAAGATTATTAATTTCCTGAAAAACAAATCTATGATGTAGATGCTATTATCATTATTTAAAAATTTTCAGGTAGTGAAAATGAGGCTTAGGGATTAAATAAATTACCCAACATCATACAACTAGTAAGCCGAGGGACTAGAATTTAAACCACAATAAGTTTGGTTCCAGGCTGGGCTCTTAGGCATTATATCCCAAGGAATATTCAGCCTCACTTTTAATCAGATACATGAAATTTAAACCAATGAGGAATTGGTATTGAGCTTTCAGCCTAAAACAAAAAAGAAAAAGCTGTTAATGCTTATTATGTATAAGTGTATGCTAAAACTTGTATCTGCATATCTATCTGATCATGGTAGGAATAAAAACGTGTATAATGTTTTGGAGGGAAATATGTTCAAAATGTTAAAAGCACATCTCATTTGTGTGAAAAAGCCTACTCTAATGAATTGATTCTGTAAAACTACTCAGATTTGTGCTATGTTTCATACGTGTGGGTATTGATAGTAGATAGTTTAATAACTTATAGTATAATGACAAGATAATTATACTGCCTGAAACTTTCTGTCATTTGTATTTCACATGGCCCTCTCCCTCTGACATTTCAGATCTCTATTTGACTCACTTAATCATAGATGTATTGCCTGGTTACTCAACATAAATTAGCCCTTCCTATTCATCATATGCTATACCTATCCCCTGCTTAATTTTTCTTCATGGCACTTATTAATATCTAACTTTATTATTATAAACGTATTTTTTATTCAGTTTCTCCTCACTAAAATGTAAACTCAATGAGATCTAAAATTTTGTGTTACATTCCTAAAATTGAGAATGGTATCTGTCATTTAGTAGGAGCTCAGGAATTGTTTATTATAAGATAGAATAAATGAATGACTGAAGAGTTATCAGTGTAGGTGTTTGCATATAAAAAGCACCAGGAATATATAAATGGTGCTTTTCCTTTCTCTCTCCCTTTCTGGACAACTTAATATATGTATGTGTATTTGTTTGTTTGTTTTCCAATTTCATAATAGAGTTTTATAATTGAAAAACAAATGTTAAGCAACTTGCAACTTAAGATGAACAAATAAATCAAAACTAATGTGGGAAAATTCAGAGTGCTTCAAAACTCTACCAGTCAAGTAAACAATGATAATTAAGGCAATTGACAGTAAAAATGTGCTAACATTAAAATTGCTAATTATATTATCCTATGTTTTGTGAAATTTTCTCAAATTTACAATACTAAAATGTAATTATGCAATTCTTAGTTTCATTGAATTAAGTGCTTTTTCAAAGACTAGAAAATAAACAAAAAGTTACTCTAAATCCATATGAAGAGGCCTTTGATTTACACTTATAAGTTCTATATAACAAAATATTTATGGGGCTGGAAATAATTGGTACTTAAGAGGAAAAATTGAATTAATTAATTGGAATTTATTTTGCTGCATTTAAGCAAGGAATTAGTATACTAAAATTAACTTAGAGTAAACTAATAACCTTATACTATTTAAAAATATTTTACTTATAGGAAAAATTATAAATTAAGGAACAAATAATTGATACAAACATACTCTGATCATTGTTCTTTCATAAACGATATGAAGAGGAAATATAAAGTGATAAACTTTAAATCAGAATAGTATTTCATGTATATATAAAACTTTTCTGACATTTACTACATATTTTATCTGAACCAATTAATACAAAAATCAAAGTAAAATTTCTCTATATTTCTTTCTAAAACATAATTAAATATGGAAAATAATATTGGACAAAAGCTTTCAAGGCAGATCTTTTATAGCTATCAAATTCAAAGCAAAGTGCACATTTCAATTCCTGCTGAGATATGTGAACTGATAGTTTAATTCTATTTTCTTTATAACATTTTAGTTTTCTTCATCTCTAATAATTAAAGACAAGTAATATTATATTTTTTATATCTGACAAGTCATTACTCATAAAATACAAACTACACGTATACTGCATTTTACCAATAAGGATAGTAGACAGGTTCTATTTCATTGTACTATTGATGCACTAGGTTTCTTTAAATCCTTTGGATCCCCCATTTGAGGCTTCATGAGATGATTCGATCTAAACATGTCTGGATGTAAGAAACCATGCATAGCATAGCAAGTTATAATGAATTTTGTAAGTGTGTCTTATACCCCCTATCAACTTTCTTCCCAGTCATCATCTTTACATGGCAAACAATATGTGGTCTGTTTGGTTATAAAAGTCCCCCAATGCTTAATTATTTTGATTCTGATTTATGATTCTGAAATGCATTTGCCATAGTCTTTTTGAGTCCCATGAGGTTTTTCTTATGATGTATTGTTTTGAACTGCAGTGTAAATTTTAGGTGTGGCTACAGCCAAATTTGATAAAAAGCAATATTTTCAATAATCAGCAGAATGCACTGTATATCTTGCAATTTGAATTAATTCTAACTGTAAACAAGAAGAACAGCTCTAACAATGTGTGCCAACTGACTTTCAGCACTGAGTTTTAGATAATTTTTTCATACCCTTACTCATGATAATTTGGATTATCTGATGCTAAAATCATGAAACAATATCTTCAAATAAGAGCATACAATCATTTTATTCAATGTATTGATCACTTATACAGGTTACAAGAGAACAGATAAAAACAAGATAGATGAACTTTCTTCTCTGGTCTGACATGATAAAGGGGAGATTAAGAAAATAAACCCATTATGACATAATAAGCACTATTTCTGACCATGATGGGGTGGCTGATTTCAGACATAACTATACCATACATACAACGATAACAAGGTGCCAAATATAAAAGCAACTATTTTCTAACATTGGAAATTGGACAATGCTGAATGAGTAAAATCAATATTTGAATGGAGCATTATAAATAATAAAATATATAATGGACATTTCCCCCTAATGAATGAAAGATGTGAACTCACAGATTCAAACAGCTCAGTACAGTCCAAGAAGGAAAAATGAGATCTCACCTGGGCACCTAAATTGCTAAACAATAAAGATAAATTAAAAATTCCTGTAAGAAAAATTTTGCCCCAAAAGATTTATTATATTCAAGTGGGGAAATGTTATAAACAATGATTGTCTTCTCCTCAAAAAGAGTACAGGCCAATTACAAGTGGCATTATTAAAGTGCCAAAAGAACTTAGAAATCCATATTTAGAGAAAATCTCCTTAAAAATTAAATTGGTTACACATACACACACATACATGAATACATATATATATATTTTGGACAAACAAGAGCTGAGGGAATAGTTGCATAAAATACATATACAAAATTTTTGACAATGAAAGGAAATGATACCACAGAGAAGAAAGGATCTCAATGAACCCAACAAAGTAATAATGTGGTAAATATAAAATCCTATTACAGTTTTTAAATTAAATAATATTAAATGCTTAAAACAAAATAATAATGCACCGTGGGTATTTAATATAGAGAAGTAAAATAATGAATAAAACTAGCACAGAATGTGGGGAAGGGTACAAGGAATTAAAAGCAATCCTAATTTTGCAAGTTGAAACTGGTCAAGCCATCCTAACAATCAGTGGGAAGAATTTTTCTGTGGTCCTTAAAAGTGTTATTATAACATTACAAACTTTTACTGCCAAGCAATCCAACTGCATGCTTTGCTGTCTGTGCCTGAACTGAATAACAGATGTGCAGTGACCATTTGCCAACAGATTTTGATAGAAGTGATAAGATTGGCTACTGACCATAAAGGACATACGCTATTTACACAGTGATTTATGGGTTGAAGAGCTAGCTAAACTTATAATTTACTCAGAGTTAATATAATGCATTATCCAAAATGTGATCTCTGTAGTAGGGTCTCAGATTATTTAAACCTTGGTGTCTGAAATTCATGCATATCAAAACTGTGCAGAGCAAGGGCTGCCTGTATGATCTTATAAGATTCTTATATTGCATACAAAATTATATAATCTTAATTTAATAAAAATTAAAAATGCATATTTAATCCTTAGAGGAACCACTAAAAACATACACAAAGTTATAACAAAAATATAATAAAAGTGTTAAGATTGAATACCAAACACAATAATAAATGATTAATCCAAACAAAGGCAGGAAAGGAAAAATGTGTAAAGGGAACATATAGAAAATTATATGCAAAATTATAGACCTACTGCCAATCATGCCACCATCAAATTAAATCCAGATGCAATAAACACTACCATTAAAAGACAAAGATTGTCAGAAAGAAATAAAAATGACATCCATATATGTTGTATTTACATGAGACAAAACTGAATTATAAGGACACAGAGAAATTTAAAGTTAAAGAATGGGAAACCAGGTGCAATACAAACATTAATGATAAGAAAACTATAGAACCTACCTTATGTTACTATTAAATAAAATAGACATTATCAGAGATAATGTAATGACAAAAGAGCTACCTCTTCAGGAAGGCATAACCTTCCTAAACATATATGCATCCCACAGCATAGCATTACAAAAATGAAACAAAAATTAAATGATCTAAAAGAAAGTTACCAAATAGAAGACTTTAATAATAATTTCTCAGTAATTTATTGAATGAATAGACAAAGAAAAATCATTAAGGATGTAGAAAATTTGAACTATCAAATTTGACCTAACTGATATTTATGGATCACTATATTCAATTAGTGCAAAATAAATATTCACCATATGGGCAAACCATAAAAAGAGTTCCAAAATTTTCAAAGGATTAAAATCATATAGATGTTGTAAAGGTAGCAAAAATGGAAATAACTAGAAAACTAAAAGAAAGAAGAAATTCCCCAAATATTTGGATATAAACAACCTTCTTTTAAATACCAAAGGGTTACAAAAAGAAATCACTTTGAAATTTAGAAAATATTTCAGGCAAAATGTCAGTGAAAACAAAAATAACAAAATCTATGGATGCAATTAAATTAGTGCTTTAGGGGAATGTTTATACCTCAATGTGTATAGATTAGGAAAAAAGACAATTATAAAAGCAATTATCTAAGACTCTGCCATGAGAACCTTGATAAAGAAAGGCAAAATAGACCAAAAATTATAGGCTGAGTGACAAAGATAAGAGAAATCAATAAAACAAAACTAAAAAGAAACAATACATTTAAAATACCAGAGCAAAGAGATTGCATTTGAAAAGATTATTAAATTTAATAAATCCATAATATGACTAACCAAGAAAATGAGACTGTTTACAAGGAAGCAAAAGGGAATATCACTTCAGAGCCCATAAAATTTTATAGGACAATAATGTGATATTACAAATAAGTTTATGCCCAAAATTTGACAAATGAAAGAAACTGGACATAATTTTTGAAAAACATAGTCTTCCATATTTCATATAAAAAATAAAAATATGATTAGTCCTATATTTGTTTAAAAGTTTAATTTATAAAAAAAAAATTCACAAATGAATTAATAGCTGCAGATTGTTTCCCAAGTGAATTTTAATACACATTTAAAGAAAAGACAATGCCAATTTTATACAATTTCAGAGAACCAGGATATAAATATTTTATCAGACTAGCATAATGCTTACATGAAAATCTTACAGGAAGATATTAAAGTAAAGCAAATTACTGATCAATTTGCCTCATAATATAAACAGAAAAATTTTTGAAGAGAAAAAAATCAAGAGATCATAAACAGCAAAATGTAAAAATTGTAACTCATCATTACCAAGTGGGATTTACTCAAGTAATGCTAGGGTGACCTATTATTTAAAAAATAGAATAATTCACCACATTAATAAAGTAAAAAATTCATGATGATCTCAATACATGAATAAATAGCTTTTGATAAAATTTAATATTCATTTATGAGAAAAACTTTCACAATCTAGAAATAGAAGGGAATATCCTCAATGTGTTATAAGGTTTCCATATAATTGTTAGAAGTAAATCATATTTCATGGTAAAATATTTAACATTTTTTCCTAATTCTAAAATGAGAGCAAGATATTTCCTCCCACCATTTCTATTCATCACTGTGCTGGTTATCCTAGATAGTGCCAGAAGAATAGAGAAAGATATATAGGACATAAATATTGGTA
The DNA here is from genome assembly GCA_004027955.1 of Chaetophractus vellerosus. Taxonomy (NCBI): domain Eukaryota; kingdom Metazoa; phylum Chordata; class Mammalia; order Cingulata; family Chlamyphoridae; genus Chaetophractus; species Chaetophractus vellerosus. The sequence continues at coordinate 11,918 of PVKH010009783.1, forward strand.
AATAAGAAAAAATGTCTTTATTCATTCTTGTCATGTACATGAATGCAAAAATTTTTTTAAAAAAACCAAACTAATAGAAATTGTGGATAGATTTAGCAGAATAGGAGGTAAATATATAAATATTGACCATATATATTTAATACTGCAAACAGCCAGAAAAATAAATAAATTTCTATGATTTCAAAAACATCAAATCCTTAGAAATAAATTCAGTGAAAGGTGTGTATGTTTCCAATAAAAACATAAAGTCATTGCTGGAACTTGGATAAATATAGATCTATACCATGTTCATGGATATGAATGCTCAATATTGTCTGTCAATTATTTATAAATTAATCTACAGATTCAACACACACTCAAAATCAAAATATTTTTGTAGTACTTTCAATTTGAATCTAAAACATATAAAATGACAAAATTTTTAAGTAGTCAACAAATCTTGAAGAAGAACAGAATTGTTTTTAAAACTTACTACAAAACTGTACTAATTCAGTGTGCTATTTCAATTAGAATAGACAAATAGAACAACGGAACCAAATAGAAGTCAGAAATAGAACTATGCATAAATAGCCAACTGATTTTTAATAAAAAGGATTTTAATCGGCATAGAATATATATTCAAAATATTATGCTTAGCCAACTGTATTATATATAAAGAAGAAAAATAAACTTGACCTTTCCATGTCATCTTCTACAGAAGTTTTTTTAATTTTTTTTTTTTAGGAGGTACCAAAGATTGAACTCAAGACATGGGGAGTGGGTGCTCAACCACTGAGCTATATCTGCTCCCCAAGGAGAGTTGCTTTGTGTTTATTTGTTTGTTTGTTTTGATTTTAGGAGGTACTGGGGATTGAACCCAAGACTGTACAGTGGAAACAGGTGCTCAACCACTTGAGCCACATCCACTCCCAGAAATTTTAATGTGATATAAATAATAGACATAATTTTTAAAGCTAATACTACATCACTTTTGGAAGAAAAATAAAGATAATTTTATTATCTTGGCTCACAAATAATTCTTAGATAGGATGCAAAAAATAGGGCTTAGTATAAAAGAAAAAATATAATTTGTATTTCATCAAAATAAAAATTTTCTACTCAGGAAAACATCATTATGGCAGGGGGAAACTGCATCATAGAATGAGAACAAATATTACTAATACCTAGGCTACCAAAGGGTTCATATTCTGAATATAAAAAGAATTCTTCCACAACAGTATTGAAATGACAAATATTTTCATTAAAATTCATATGGTGGTCTTCAACAAGTACATCACAAAAATATAACTGAATAGCAAGAATTATATGGCAGGGTGGTAAACTCAAACAGTTTTCAACAAAAATGCCAATTAAGGTTACAAGACACCAACACATAACCTTAGAATGTTGACATTAAAATGGCCAACAATAGCAAGTTTTAACAAGAATGTAGAGCAACAAGAAATTTTATACATTGCTGGTGGGAGTCTAAAATGTGGTAACTACCTTGGAAACCTCTTTGTTGATTTTTAATAAAGCTCTCCCTACGTCAATTCCATCCCCTAAGATTTCCACTCCTAGTGATAGATCCATTGGGGAAAAAAGATGTGTAATATGCGTAATCAATTTTAGTCATAATAGGCAGAAAAAGGAAAAAGCCCAAATATCCCCCTAAAGTTGAATGTACAGACTGTGGTATATCCATAAAATGATTTGTAATGAAGAATAGGAGCTTAATTTAAATTATATGATATCAGGTGCTACTGAAATATGAACTATATTGTAAAGAGTGGGTCTTAGATTTTGATGGGTATGAGAATCTCCTAGAAAACTTATGAACTTATTAAAATGTAGGCCTATCCTCCACGGAATATGATTATTTGGTCTAGCTAGTGTCAGTAATCTATTTTTTGAATATTACTCACACTGATCCTGATGCAATTCCCTAAACATACCTGTAGTACATAAGCAGAATATTAAAGTACATTAAATAAAACTTACAATTTGTCTTGATAGGCTTGAACATTTTATTGCATGGACAATTATATATTACAATTGAATGGACACTTGGTTCTTTTCATTTTCATTAAGGGGTTTCATTTCACAAAAATGAACCCAGCATATTTTGATTAAATTGGAACACCTATGTGCATCTTCATTTAGAAGTTTTCTCAGATTTACATAGTCATCTGTGATCCTGCTTGTATTATAAAACTCTCACAAGTTGAATTCAGACTTTAACTGATGTCTTAGCAGATGTTCTTTTCTTTTGCCCTTTTGAGTCTGGGTTAAATACAGCTGGTTAATTTTATCCCATGGTTTGAAAGCTTTATCATTTATTCTCATATTATCTACATCCTTAATTATGGAGGCAAATTTTTGTCCAAAATGCGCTCTTGAAAGTTTGAGTGGTAATATGCAGAGATGCAGAAATCTGCCACTTCTTTTTTTTTCATGTAAATAAACATCTAATTTTCTCTGATTACGTTTTTAGAAATGTTCCTATTTTTCCATTTTTCTAATGGCAGAAGACCTTTTTTAAAAAATAAAAGTCCTTGAATTTCAAATTTGAAATTTATAAAATTAGTCCCAGGTAGTGAGCTTTTTTGTTTTCTAATACCCTTCTTTCTCTTTATTCTTTATAGCGTATCACAATAATTGATGTACATATAATGAATGATACGTTAATATACACAAAATACAGACAACTGTTTCATAGCTTCGTTTCATTACTTTATGCTTCACAAAATATAATAATTCTGTGTAATAATAAGCCAACAGGATACCAATATCTTACACAAGTAATGAATATAAAACCTGAGATAGGAATAACAGTTTGCTTTACAATCACTGTGCTTCTCTTTGCTATTTGACAGTGCATTGACTAAAACATTAATCACACCCCTCTTTCTGTCCTCCTCTACAGTGGGAGAAGATAATAAAGAAACATCAAGTGAGATCCAGTAATTTGAATGAACAATGTGAAATATAAAGGCCAAAGAATTTGGGGAAATAAAATGTGATTTTAAAATTCTTGTGAAAAAGGTAGGACTCTAACAAGAGTATATTGTATTATTTTTTGCTACAGACCATTGGCTCAGGTATAAAGAGACATGAGGATATATTCACCAGGGGAAATCTGTATCCATTTTAATGGACTATCCTTCTAAACTCAATTTTCTGCAATAATGGCTGCCTGGATCCTTACACTATGATATCGTTCTGATATCGTTCTGCTCTTACTGGTTTTCTTGAAAGTCTGAATGAATAGACTTTCTGTGACGTTCCCACAAATTCCTATTTAGAGTTTGCTTTATAGAAAGCAACACAGTTCCCACATACACATTCAGTAATTATTTTAATAGATTTTATCTTCCAAAACATCTTTCAGCACTAAAATTAAGTATGAGCACATTGTTGAAAGTAGAAGGAAACTGCTCTTGGGTAGTATCTCTAAGCCAAAAACAAATAGATGAATAAGTAAGTAAGTAAGTAAGTAAATAAATAAATAAAAGGAAGGAAGGCAGGAAGAAAGAAGGCCCCCACCTTTCTTTCCATTATTTAGCAAGTTTGATTAATGTAGCCATCAAAATAGATTAATTCAAATAATGGAAATGACTATGTGCTAGTAAAGTGATGAGGTTTGGTAATTTATATTTATTACACAGCATCTAACACTTATGGAAGACTTAGTATGAGCTGGTAAATACTGTATTGCAGTGTTTTTCCTCATATAACCATTTCCTCAATCGTTAATGGTATTTGAACTTCTGATATTTAGCTGGGCACACAAGCATCCAGACAATGACCACATTACCACATTTTGCAGCTTTCTTGAAGCCAAGTGTACCGTGTTACTAAATTTTGGCCAATGGGAAATGGTTGGGCAGAAGTCACATGGTAGTTTTCAGAAGCTTGCTTGCTTAAAAGACAGCCTTTGTGGGCATTTGTCTCTTTTCATTAACCCTTACTCCTTCCTGTAAGATGGAATGTAGACACAATGGCAGGAGAAGGAATAGACATGTTGGATTACCATTTGTTCTTGAGGAAAAAGCCTGGATGCACAATAACTGTATAAAGCAGAACTCTCATAACCACACTAGACTTCCTGGTCCCAAGTGATTCCAAACTTCTACACGAAAGCTAAATATGCTTTCTTGTGTGTATGCATTGGCTTAAGTCACTGTTATTTTAGATCTCTGTCATGCACTGATGGACACAGTCTTAGGTTATATTATTCACATGTAATCTCATTTGTACATAATACATTTCTATAAATTAGATGTTATTATTATATCTACTCTGGAGTTGAAGAGATTTAAGTATAGGAGATTAATTATCTTTCCCAATAATTTGCAGCTAGAGAATGGATCATCCAAGTCTTCTGCCCAGGGAGTTTCAGTCCAGAAGATTAAACCAAGTACCTATTTATCTGTGAAGGTGTAGACTTATGCTTGCTGTTCTTGCACATCACTATATCAATTACCAGAAAAGTCAACACATAATATAGAAAGTCAAGATATTTCCACTGTGATGTAGCTGAGAAATTTCCCTTCAGTACTCCAATTTTTTTAAAGATTTATTTTTATTTATTATACATCCCCCCCGTTTTGCTTGTTCTTGCTGTGTTCATTTTCCTCTGCGTTCCTCTGTGTCTGCTTGTCCCCCATTGCTGGGGTGACCTGCCTAGTCAGCTCACTGACACGGTGGCCCACCTGCTCATGGGAGCTCTCCCTTGCTCATGGGGGCTTGCCTTTTGCCCGCGGCAGCGTGACTCGCCCCCATTGGCTTGCCTTCTCAAGGCGGTCCGCCCATTCTAGGAGGTCCAGGGACTGAACCCGGGGCCTCCCATGTGGTAAATTGGTGCCCTACCAACTGGGCTATACAGCCGGCCCCAGGACACCAATTTTTATAGTTATCTCAGTAAGTTCATGAAATTGACTTCAGCTGTAAGGAAATGGTGTCATTTAGATTCCTGCCTTTCTTCTGAGCTAGAAAATGTTTATATTTAGTACCATATCATCTGTTATTAATCATTAGCCTTTGTTTTATTCTGCTGGGCTGCCAAAAGCAATATACCAGAAATGGGCTTTTGTAATGGGGATTTATTAACTTACAAACTTACAGTTCTGAGGTTGAAAAATGTCCAAATCAAGTCATCATCAGATGATGCTCTCTCCCTGAAGACTGGTTGCCAGTGATCCTGGACTCCTCTGTTTCATGGCAAGGCACACTGCTGTCTGCTGGTCTCCCCCTTCTCCTCTGGGTTTCCTTGCTTTCAGTTTCTGGCTTCTTTGGCTTTCTCTTTTTCTCTCTTTCTCTCTGAATTACAAACTCTTATAAAAGTCTCCAGTAAGAAGATTAAGACCCACCCTGAGCCATACCTGAAGTAACCTAATCAAAAGGCCCTACTTACAACAGGTTTACACCCACAGGAATGGATTAAATTTAAGCACATAATTTTCTGGGGTCCATAAAACTTCACACCATCAGAACCTTTTTCAATACCCTGTTTCTCAAGAACAACAAGCAACTGAAATTATCTGCTTGGAATCCTGAAATTCAAATGCTGTTAAAACATTATTTTTTGAGATTTTCTTAAAACTTTGGCATGTATCCATTTAAAATATTTTCTTATGGTTAAGCAATATTTATTAAGGAATATATCCTTTTTCAGTGGACTTAGACTGCACTTCCCCACCCTCTTATCCTTATTATTTCTTGTCCTTTTGAAATTAGCCTGATAGTTTACAGCTGGCCTTGTGGAGAAAGCAGAACAGCTGAGCCCAGAGAGAAATGAGCCCTGAGAAGAGAGACAAGACTTATCCCAGCCTACAGCTGATATTGGAAGAAACTAGGACCAGAGAGCCTTAAGAGGAAAAAGAAGCCTGAAACTCTGAAGATGTTGGCTGCCATTTTGCTCCAACATGTGGCAACAGACTTTGCTGAGGGAAGTAACTTACACTTTGTGCCTGGTAACTGTGGGCTTCTACCCCAAATAAATACCCTTTATAAAAGCCAACAGATTTCTGGTGCATCAGCATCCTTTTGGCTGACTAATACAGTGGCATTCAAAGTCTCACATCCTATCTGAGCATTTTCTAACAGAATTCTCATTCATTCTCAATGGTCTTAAGCAACTGTTATTTGTTATGATCTTGGATGAGGTACTTAGAGCCTATGCTTCTGGCTATTGGGTTCCAATGGCAGAAAATCTTGGTGTACTGTAAGTGATAATGTTATCGTTTGCATATTCTCCAACTAAACTGTGATGTGGACAGGTTTTTTCTTTGGATGCAGTGTGTGCAGATTTGACATTTGGACTGGATATCTTCTGCCATTCTTAGCCATAAAAACTGGGCTTTATTTGTATTGAAATTTCTTTTTTTGTCCACTGACCAAAGATATGCCTGAAAACAAATGAACTCTGCTGGAACTAGGCCTTGCCAGTTCTCAGTATTGTAATTCATTAATGAGACACAATTTGCTACAGATCCACAGTAACATCAAATTCCTTAACATCTAACCCTTGGCTATGTGGATATTCCTCTTACTATCTATTCACTTCTGGGCCAGTCAACTGGGGTTTTCCTACTGTTCTGCTCTATCTGACATGATGATTATTAATATACATTGCCTTGGTTTGAGACTTTTGTGCACCCCAGAAAATTATGTTCTTAAACTAAGCTATACCTGTGTCTATAAACCCATGTATGTGGGGGG